>APFE030622907.1:21380-37711 GCA_000404065.3 Pinus taeda
CAACACAACCTTCACACTAGTTTCTCATTCCCTTTGACCTCATATCCTTGTGGCTGCTGCATATATATATCTTCCTCCAAATCCCCATGGAGAAAGGTTGTCTTTACATCTAACTGCTCAAGATGCAAATCTTCATCTGCTACTAGACTTAAAATAGTTTTGATTGGAGTCATTTAAACCTGTAAACCCATTTATTCTACAATGTTTTTTTACCTACAGGAAACCTGACTAAGTCCCAAGTCTGGTTATGTACTAAGGAGTCCATCTCTTCTTTCATTTCGTGCTACCACTTCTTCTTGGTTTCTACCTGCACTACTTCTTCATAACATTCTGGTTCACCAAAATCAGTCAACAATACATAATATAATGAAGGAAGGTATCGTTCAGGGGGTTTACTTATCCTGGTAGATCTTCTAACACCATTTTCAGGTGTTTGAGGTGCTTGTTGTTTTTGTTCTGGCTATTGATCATTATGATTTTCAGGCACCTTCACTTTTTCTGTGATCTCATCAAGCACTGTGTATTCTTTGTTTTATTTTTTCTTTTTTTTTTCCTACACTTGATCCTTATGCAAAACATTTTCATTGAATATGACATCTATTCTCCTAATTATTTTGTGTTTTTCATAATCATAAAAGTGATAACCAAAATCATTAACATTGTATCCAATAAAGGTACATTTTTTTTTGCCTCAAGCTTTGTTCTATTTTCTTTATTAATGTGGAAAAAGGCTTCACAACCAAAGTATTTAAAAATGAGTAGTTTACCTCTTTACCTGTCCATGTCTCCTCTAGAATCCCACCATCCAAGGAACTTGAAGGCCCTCTGCTTATTAGATAAACAGCAATATCTACAACATCTGCCCAAAATTGTAAAGGCAATCATACATGCAATCTCATGCACCTTACACACTCCATGAGTGTCTTGTTCATCCTTTATGACACACCATGTTCTTATGGTGTTCCTAGAAATATCTTCTCTCTACGAATTCCATTCTCTGAACAATACCTATCAACTTTGCTGCAATATTCACCTCCATTCTCTGATCTGAGGCACTTCAACCTTTTTCCTGTCTCATTTTCAACCAAAGCTTTCAATTTCTTGAAAGTATCAAATACATTAGATTTATTTCAAATACAACAAATCCAAGTTTTTCTGGTTGCATCATCAATAAAAATAACATCATAATGAGAGCCACCGAGAGATGATACCTGAGTAGGTCCCCATACATTTGTATGCACAAGCTCTAATTTTTCACTCTTCTTTTCTTTCCCAACTCTGAGGAATCTGACTCTTTTCTGTTTTCCATAAACAAAATTCTCACAGAATTCCAAATCAACATGCTTCAAACCTGGCAACAAATTTCTTGAGTGAATAATCTGCATCCCCTTCTCACTCATATGCCTGAGCCTATGATGCCATAATGATGTATATTCTCCTGTAGAGGTTAAAGCATTAATAGAATTAGAAATACCATTGCATAAATACAATGTACCAACATTTTATCCTTTTGCTATTACCACGGCTCCTTTAGTGATCTTCTAGGTTTTATTTGTAAAATTAGTTACACAGCCTTCACCTCCCAACTGCCCTGTTGAAATTAGATTTTTCTTCAGATCTGGAACATGCGTCACCTCCTTCAACAACCATTGATTTCCATTCTACTATTTTATGAAAATTGTACCCATTCTAATGATTTTATAGTGTTTATCATCACCCAATTGAAACTGTCCAAAATCTCCTTGAACATAATCATGAAAATGTTTCCTATCAGCTATGGTATGGAATCAGGCCCTTGAATCTACCACCCAAGCATCAATAATATTTTCTAATGAAAGAATCAAAGCATCTTGCAACACATCACCTGTCACATTTGTTTCATGATTATTTTCTTGTTGCGCGTCTCCTTCTTTTCCCTTCTGACACTTGCAGTCTTTCTTCAGATGTCCTTTTTTCTCGCATTTCTAGCACACTATCCCCAATCTAGACTTGGATTTGCCTTTCCTTGACTTCCTGTGATATCCTAGGCTCTTTCCTCTTTCCATTTTTCTTCCCCTAGTCTCTGCAATCAAATCATTACATGATGTCTCACCGGAGCTTTTCCGTCACATTTCATCGGTAAGGATTGCACTGACAACATCATCAAACTTTAAAGTAATAGATCCATAGACAGAGTTACTAATAGCCATATCTAAACCATTCCAAATTTTTAGCAATGAGCACAGAAATAACAGAGCCCTAACTTCATCATCAAAGGTTACCCCTACAAAACTTAACTAACTGGTAATTGTATTAAATTCATTTAAATGGTCAGCAACATATTCACCTTCTGACATATTCATATTAAATAAATTCTTCATAAGAAATATCTTATTTGAGGCCGAGGGTTTTTCATATAATTTGGCCAATATTGACATTAATCCCTCTATTTTAGTTTCCTTTGAAATATTAAAGGCTATCAACGCTTCTAGGCACAACCGTATTGTTCCAAGTGCCTTTCTGTCGATAATATCACATTTTGTGTATGTCATACTCATCGGCTTCTTTATCTTTCCACTCAATGGTAGGTACGTATCTTTCTAGTACAAATAATCTTCCATCTGCATCTTCCACAGCTGGTAGTTTTGGCTGTTAAATGCTTTGACCCTAGACCTACCATGTTCCACCATTGCTCCCACTCGAACGAGGAATCCTTCTCTCCTGCGAGTTTATAAGCAAAATAGACCTTCAGCTCTGTCACCAATTCTTAGAAAAGTATATATTACAGAGCAATGGAACACATAGAATATTGCAAAAATATAAACACAAAAAATACATAAAACAAGAGACACAGATATATGTGGTTCACCCAATTTGGGCTACGTCCACAGAGAAACAACCAGTCCTTCCTTTTATATTATCCAGCAAAATGAAGAGATACAACCGACAATAGATCTGTTGCAATTCCCTCTTTGCTCTCACACAATCTCCTCTCTCTTTCTCGCTTAGAATACACATATGCGTAACTACAATACAATTCCCTCATATATAGTGAGGGGTTGCCTTCTAGGGAAAAAAAACCCTAAATTAAACATAACTTCTACTCTCAGATTTCCGCCTAATGAACAGCCCAGATTGACTACAAAATTACAACATTTTTCAAGGAAATTTTACATATATTTTTAGCTTTGGGGGGGGCGCTCTAAAGAATTGTCGTCACCCCCCCTTGGACCCCCCTGGTGGTGCACATAAACAGGCAGCATTATCGCCACATTATGAAATGGGGTCCAATGTGACGATACCTCTGAATAAAGAAGATAATCAAGCTCCACACCCAACATATTCTTGACTCTCTCTAGGACATTCCAAGACAACTATATTTGTGTGATTGATAGCGGTGCATCAAGACACATGACTGGTTACCCCCACCAATTGAATACCTTGTCAAAGGGAAAATCTACATACTCTGTGAAACTTGGAGACAACAAAATCTATCAAATTAAAGGCATTGGATAATCATCTATAAAGCTTGAAGATGAAAGCAACATCCACCTCAACAACATTCTATTTGTTCCAGGTTTGCACAAAAATCTACTTTCTATTTCAAGATTAGAAGATCAAGGAGATAGAGTAGCTTTCATTAATCGAAAAGTAGTTGTATGGGCTAAAGGCACAAGCATAGAACAAGAAAAATTAATTGGCATCTGAGAAGGAAGGATCTACATATTAATATCTCTTGTAAATCATGCCCTAGTCCACACTGATATTAATCCATGTGAACTTTGGCACTAAAGGTTCAGTCATTTACATTTCAAGATTCTACCAACTCTAAATTCCATTGTAGATGGAATACCAAATCTAAAGGAGGATAATGAAGTTTTTTGCAAAGGATGTGCATTAGGAAATAATACCAAGAGACCACGGTTGAAAGAAATCTTGGTTCTTATTCACTCTGATGCATGTACCCTTGTGACTCCCAAATCACTTGCAGGTCATATTTATTATGTCACATTTTGTTAACAGTGCTGGACCTACCAAAATTCAGTGGATCTCCCTAGTATGAAGTCCCAAATAGACCTCACACTGTTTGGTATAGGAGTCCCATCCAATACGATGGCTCAGTTGCCATTATCTTAAATATATGCCTTAGCTCTTGCGTGTTAGCACGTGAGAGTAGTTTTCTTTGTATTCAAAACAGCAAGGTTTGCGTGCCTGGTGAGTGCTTAGTGTCACTTGTGTCAACTTTCTTTCACTGCAGAGGGAGAGGGTGGAAGTGAGTCTCAGGTTGAAAGGGAATAGTCCCAACTCTGTTAGAGACGCACAACACAATAGGACATGCACAGCTTCCGGCGGAGTAGTCCACACAGATGCGGCAGTCACAAACACAAAGTGAATGGATAGCACGTACAACACCCAACGGAATATTCCACACGAGTGTGACGGTCGTCGTAACAAGTTTATGGGAATGGTTCTTTCAAGTGTCTGGTGGGATAGCCCATGCGGGAGAGACAACGCTAACAAGTTATACAACACATTTTCATAAGCATATGTATTAGAAAAACCAAAATAGTTCCATTGTCTTAATACAGGTTAAAGAAACATGCATTACAAGTGTCCAAGGAATAGTCTTACAAAAAAATACAATACATGTGTGAAAATGTGTTGGCCTATTATCAGGCTTCTAAATTAAGCGAAAGTTCCAAGATACATCGGTACACCATTACATCACTAACCCCGATAGTGGGGCGTTGGAGCCACTTCTCACTCCTCAAGGAAAAGACTACAGACTCTCAAGGCTATGTGGGAGGAGGCAAGGTGAAAAGTATTTTGCATGTACAAATGAGGGGTATATATAGCCAAGGGTGAAACTGGCCCTTGTGACTATTTGAATTCCCTCATCACTGTTTGACTTACATGACTCTTCATCTTTAAATGACTCTTCAACTTTACATGTGGGTATCTTGGACTTCCAAGTTACATTACATTAATTATAACAATATGGCACATAGTAATGATGTGGCTGAGATGACTCATGACTCGAATCAACACGACAGAGCTGGCATCTTCATGCTATTAGTGGTGTCCATGTCGAGCTGCAGTGCTGCTGAGTGATGGATGTGTTCTTGGTGTATACCTATGCATGGCAAGGTGTGTGGACTCTTTGATGGTCTTTCTGTTCTCTTGAGGTTGCACATGCATGTATCTCCTTCGCTTGTACTTGGCATGCTCCATGTATTTGTCCATTCATGAACAAGTCTCCTTGCATGCGCTCCTTGTTCATCCAATTTTTCATCACGCCATGTCTCATCCATGTACCTGTATCTACAATCACTCATGATGAGATGACATCAAATCTAGAAATATCCTAGTCTACCATGATGCATTATATTTCACTTTCATATGCAGGTGACAAGGAGAGAGGACAAAGCTCTGAAACTACGTAGAGCACATTTCAGACTGGGATGCACGCTCTAGGCACTGTCAATGAAAATTGCGCAAAGGTCACAAGGAGGCTGAGATGGGCAATCTATATCAACAGTGACTGTTTGCAGGATCTAACTTGGTTGAAGGGCAGACTTACGCAATTTTTTCAGGGAGGCAGTGCAGGCAGCAGGGGGAGACTGGCAGTGAAAATTGCGTAGATTCTCCAAGGAGGTTGGCAGTGGACTGCAGTAGACTACTATCCAAATCTGCGTAGAACTAGGAGGTTTTCCTATAGGAAATCCCTACATAGTTTATGTGTTAAGCGGGATGCTAGGAATTTGGGATATTTCCCATGAAAACTACATAGTTTTTAGGAGGAGCAGTGGGTCGGTTGATAGCGTGACTAGCTGAGAAAATCTCACAATTTTTTAGGGCATTGAAGTGATAAGCAGTGGGTGTATGTCTAGCATGTCTGCACATTTTATTCAGTCAATGAAAGTAGGCATGCTTGGAAGCTTTTGTGAAATTTTTGGGGTGAGTGAGGCTCCAGGTCACTGCCTAGTCAAACTCTCTGGTTGACCAGTTGGAGGCTTGTTGTTTTTTCTTGTGGGAAGCACAAATTGAGATGGATTAATGAGAAACTTTTGTGTTGTTTTGGGTGATATTCATTTGGGTCGACTCCAAGAATTCATAATGCAGACTGTTTGGGAGTCAGCCTTAAGTTCTGTGAAATTTTGGGCAGTAGTACGTGTCCACTGAGGGCTGAGAGTGCGCAGTGCATCTCAGCAGAGGTCCAGCTGTTGGGGTTGGTCCAGTCAACATAGCTTCAGCAAAATGACTAAGCATGTGAATGAGTGACTTCGTACATGCATGAGCTTGTGAACACACACTCAACATGACTTGACAACAAGACACCTTGAACCATCAAGACAACATGCACTTAGTGTGAATGACAGATGGTGCGAGCAACAAGCATGACACTTGTGATAGATCGTTGAAATATCGTGACAACACTTGTGCGGCAGTGAATACAAATTCGTGTGTGAGTGTGAAAGATGATTACATAACGAATACAACTTGTACACACAAAGACGGTCGTGAACATATCCAAAACACAACTGCAAGCATGACATTGTGACCAACATGCTAAAAGATGTCCGGTGAACGGTCAAGCAAGGAGGGTGCAAAGACTCAACACGAGATCATGGGATGAGCTCGAGTGTTTTCAAACATCAAGGAAAAACCCAAGGAAGGCTCTAAAATTAGATGCGGTCCAAAATTTTTGAGGGTGTTGCAACTGCTACAACGCTTAGCGACACATTGGTTGAATTCGAGCTTCTCTATTTTGGTCCATTGATAGCACAGGACCTTGGTCTTTCAGGGAGCATTGAATTGTTGTATGGTTTACTTTGGCTTCCCCACTTACTTGATGGACAGACATGGTTCACCTTTCGCCAACTCAATCAAACATAACAACAAGTTTCAGCTTGATCACAGTGTTTCAAAAGCAGGAAGGTTAGTTTGGCTCGCGAGTTAAAAATTTTCAAAGTATAAGTTTTCATCTCTCGTGTTTCTCTGTTGCTAGCAGGCCTGTACAATACCCCAGCGGAGTCACACAAGAACACACGCATTGCTTCACTGCCAACAAGCATGATCAATACCCCGATGGAGTTGCATGCTTCACCCCTCTGTGTAGGAAGCCTTTCTCTTCTTTCGCCTTTGTATTTTTTAAGAGGACTGTGCATATGCACTTATTTATTTTTTGGGTGAAAGAGGCATCCCAACTTATTGAGAGAACAAGATGTTGTTCCTTCAGAGAAGCATGTAATACCTCTGACATAGGTTTGCTCGTTTAGATTTTTCCCCTTCTCTGTTTCTACTAGTCAGATGAGCTTGAACACACAGAGTAGAAGGTTGAGTACAGGCATGGGGTTTCCCAGTGTGGACACAGGTTCATGGTTGTACCCAAGCTTCCCTTGTAGACAGCTCATATTTTCCATTGAGACTTCATTGGCTGAAGCTTATAACCAAGCGCAGAGAATATGGACGGAGGACTGGCCAAGTACTGAAGTGTCACAATACTCTTTAGATCTCAGCCACATACTCGTTCAAAAGCCATAACTCAGTAGAGAGCAACACTTATTTAAAAAACCAAAAATAGCATGATACTAAGGTAACAAAGAAAAATGAAAAGTAAGCAATGCGAAAAACAACAAGCAGTAAATAGACTATGTACATGGTGTCAGGCGCGGCCCAGGGTTGCTGAAAATAGTCTTTGAGATCTTGGTTGTTGACAAGAAGGTTGTCAATCCTCCCATCAAGTGACTGCAGTCAGTGTGTGTGTGGGCCAAGCTTCTCATGGAAAGTATGTGGACCAATCCACAGGGACTAGAACTTTGTATGTGTTGAAAAATGTGCAACAAGAAATGCTAAATTTAGAATGTGCTAAAAATAGACCTACTAAAAATATCATGTCTAAAAATAGTAGTTTGGCCAATGAGGTCATTGGCCACATTGGGTGAGAGGTGAAACTGCTAAAAATAGAAAGTTCTAAAAATAGCAGTTTTGTGTCCCTTCCTATTTATAGCAATCCCTAGTCTATCTATAGGAAGTAAAATTAATTTTGGTCTTAATAGCAGTTGGAAATATTTATTAATTAATTTAGTTGAGTTAATTAGTTAAGGAAATTTGAATTTGAAGTCTTTGTGAGCATGCACATGAGTTGTCCCACTGATTGAGGGAATAAGTATGAGTTCTATAATGAGAGAATCAATTGAATTAGTTCTAACTAGTCAAGTCCAGTTAGATTATTTTAACAAGTTGTTAAAATAATAAAATATAGTTTGTTAATGCTTGCATGTATGTGACAACTATTATTTTAGATAACTGAGGATTCACTCATGGATAACTATTGCATGTCAGTTCTATCAGAGACCCAGTTGAGATCAGATGAGGGACAATGTACTATCAAATTTTTGGATCTTCCCATGGAATATTCCTTGCACACATGAGGAACTAGTGTCCTCAAGGATTGCATAGTTGGACCTATGGTTGACAACAGGTATGATTTGGGGCCAATGCTCATATTTTATGAATTGGACCCCAATCAAATTTGTGTGAGGAAATAGGGGATTGATGGATGGTTGCCTACATATTGAGGCATAGTAAGTTTGTCATCATCATATTTTGATTGCAAAGAGTACAAGATAGCTCTTGAGCTGATATTTTTTGTAAACAGAAGAGGATTTCCACTTGATTGATAATACAGAGATGGGGTTTTAGGTTCGTGTTTCCCCAGGGTATATCTTTTGTGTTATGGTTGATTAATTCTCATTCTCAGTTATATATATTCATGCTCGATGTTGTTCATGTTCAATTAAGCTTCCGCAAAGTTTATGGTAGATGTAGATCTAGTACTATGCTTTAGTACATTGCATATATCAGTTGGATCTGCAGGTGAAATTTCTACATTATATCAGTGAGCTAGTTGATTTGTAGAGAAAATTCTGTAGTATGTGTTCATTTGTCTTCCTGGGGTTTGTCCCATTTCAAGACTAAGTCACCAACATCGAAGTTAGCATTCCCTGTAGACTTCTTGTCGGAACATCTCTTGATACAGTTCTGGTGGACTGTAAAATTTTATTTTGCTTTCATCTTTTCTTCCTATAGCATGTGAAGTGTATCCATCCTACGCTAAACCAATGGACAAGGCTTTCCTTGAGATTCTTGGGACAATTGGCAGTAGGATGGCTTCTTTCCCATAAACTAGGAAGTATGGTGAAGTGAAGGGTTTGGGTGTTATGCGATTACCCCATAAGGCACTCGTCAAGGAAGAGTGTAAGTTATGCTACTCAGAGTAAATGGTCTTCTTGATTATGTGGATAAGGTTTTTATTTGTGGATTCTGCGGGACCATTTCCCTATGGGTAGTAGTTAGATGATTATTTAAGCACAATACCATATTGCAATGCAAAATCATAAATCTTCAAAGATGAAATGTAAGTTGCATTGTCAAACACAAGGAATATCAGAATGCCAAAGCATGAGATGATGTTCTGTTGGAGGAAGAAGATGACTTCCTAGTCATTCACTTGCATGAGCAGAATTGCTTTTGTCCATCACGTGAAGTAATCGGTAGCTATCGAGATGTAGTGGTGTTGTTTTGATGAATGTGGGAAAATTTCCCAGATGATGTCTAGGCCCCATTGTTGGAATGGTTCAATCACTGCAATCGGGTGCCGCAGGGATGTTGACCTTCGTGTTTTTTCGGTGCATCATTAACAGACTAGGCACTTGCAGGTGTAACCGTGTGCATCCTTGAAAAAAGTCTTCTAGTAAAAACTAGCTTGCATAAATTTTTGCACAATGGTATTTCCTGCGAAGTGGCCTCGATTGGTCCTTCATGCCGATCATGCAAGGCCTTCTCTAAATCATGTGCCTCCAGGAACCTAAGAAATCTCATTATTGTGCTTCCTTTAAAGAACTCCATGCACCAACTGATAGGATAAATCTTTGCAGTGAATTTCCCTCTTTTGTCTCATGGAGAAGTGAGAGGGCATGGTGCCTTGCTCAAGGTACTGGTGCACATCCTCATACCAAGAGTTTCTGCACACAGTGGGTGGTGCTCGCTCTATATCATACATTTCGATTTCTTGCTCCCAACCAATGAGCTCTTCTTCTTCCTCCTGTGCATGGACTGCCTCAGCTATGAGTTTGTTGAGACCATGACCCTTGACAATGTGAACTGGCTTGATGTTAAGATCATACTCTTGCAAGCCTTTCATCCAATTCATACGTTGTTCGCCCAGCACTTGTTGTATAAGTAGTGAGTGGATTGATGAGTGAGGCACATAAACTATGCAATGACTCTTCAACAAGTAGGGTCTGAAGTGTTTCATTGCCTTCTATACTGCATATGCTTGTTTGTCAACAACGCGGTAGTTGATTTCGAATCCCTACATGCTTGCGCTCATGAAGGAGATGGGACGTTCGTCATTCAACTCATCCTTCTGAGTGAGTACTGCAGCAAGTGGGTTCTCGGAGGTGAAGGTGTATAGAAAGAAATATTTGTTGAAATCTGGGTTGTAAAGTGCAGGTGCTTCTACTATAGCCTGCTTGATATAGGTGAATGTGTTATTTTACCTCTTGCCCAAGTTGTTTACTGCATCCTTCTGATCATGTCTTACATTGGTTTTACTATTTGCACATAGTCCAAGATGAAATTCCAGAGGAAGTTTATCTTTCCCAAGAAGGACTACATTGCTTTCTTGTTGGCAGGGTGAGGGATCTATGTAATGGCCCGAACCTAGTCTGGATCAACCTTGATCCTGCTTCTAGCAATGATGTGTCCAAGGAGGTTCCCCTCAGACACTGCAAATGCGCTCTTTTTGGGAATCAAGGAAATCTCGTATTTCCGGCATCACTCAAATATTTTCTTCAGATGGCGTATGTGGTCTGACTGTTTTCTAGAAAACACAATCACGTCATCAAGGTACACCACTACACTCTATCCAATGAGTCCATGGAAGACGATGTCCATGCATGCTGAAAGGTTGTGCTTGCATTCGTGAGCCTAAATGGCATTCATTTGTATGCGAATACCCCACTTGGTACGGAAGGTAGTTTTGAGTCAATCAAGTTCTGTTACTAGAACCCGGTCGTATCTTGAGAACCTTTCAAGTAAGGAAAACATTTCTTCCCCAGATATTGTCTGTAAAATATGCTCCATAGATGGCACGAGGTAATTGTCTTTGTCTGAGGTGCGGTTCAAGTTTCAGAAATCAACGCACAAGAGGATCTCCCTGGACTTCTTACATACATGAATGAGGTTGGAAACCCATGTGTAATGATGAACTTCGTATATGATCCATGCATCCAACAACTTGGTCAGCCCTTTTTGTATGAGGGGTTCAAGTGACGGATATACTATCCTCAACTTCTGCTGAAATGGCTTGACCCCTTCTTTAAATGGAATGACATGTTGGATTATTCGTGTGTCGTAATTTTTTAGATCATCATATACACGCGAGCACATCTCGGTACAGTTTGAATAAGCGGACAAAGGCTTGCCACTCCTACTGTGTACAACACGTACCAAGATTGACGAACTTCAGATCTTGTTCTATTCCCAAGTTTATATGTTCGTACATCATGGTGGACCTGTGGGTTTTGTTGTTCCTTGGCCTTTGAAAGAGGTTCTTCAATTCATAGAGCTTTTGTAGAGATACCACACCCTTGGGGATGAGGTTTCCTTTCTTTTCATTAGCCCCAACTTGCAGAGACTTCTCGTGCTCATCTTTGTCAATTGTTGTGTCATTGAAGACATCAGCATTGGCCATTAAATGTAGTATCTATTGATCATCGTGAAAAACATGTATATTAGTTATGTTATCAAGGATAGAAGGCTTATACAAAATTTCAATAGTAAATCTATCCCTAAGTGTTGACATCCTAGAGGTTGTGTTTTCTAAAGCATTGGCAGTTGCATTAGGCATTCTTGGCACAATAGTGATATTAAATGCTTGGAAGTTAGATATTAGTCGCCATACTTCTTGTTGGTAACATTTGAGATGAGGTGATAAATAGTGTATGGTGTTACATACCTTCTGTACCAATATTTTTGAATCACCTACCAATTTGAGCGTAGTAACGTTGAGGTTGATGACCTTTTACAAGCCCAACACCAGTGTTTTGTATTCAGTAATGTTGTTCACGCACTCAAACTTTAAGCGGCTCAATATCAAACATTTCCTACATTTTGGGTCAATCAAGACACACCGGCTCTAGAGCCATCCTGTGCCTTTGATACGTCAAAGTACATGGTCAACAACTCATTTGTACAACGCGCTTGTACTATTGCTATTGTTGCTACTGCTACTAGTGTTACAATGTATTGTACAAGTTTCATTTCCATCAGTTGGGCAAGGTCAAAGGAGACCCAATTGCATGTCTGGAGGGCTTGGAGTTGGCTATGCGAGATAACACCCCAGCGTTGTTTCCAAGAGGTAGTTGTTGAACATGAGCTTTGTGAAGGCCAACAGTTCGTTCTCACCATTGATGGGAGTGATGTTATGCCTCATGTATCTCTCAAATAACAACCGGATTTGATTTCTTTTTCCTTGATACGGAAGCCACAATTGTGACCATTCTGTAGCAAAGTATCCATTCAACTTGCTAGACCATTCTCTATTGAGCACTAAGCCATATGATTCCGGTATTTCCACAACAACAATGTTTATGCACTGGTGAACTCGGTCATCATGAGATAGTCGGATGATCACAACCCAAAGTTCACCAATGGATGGTATGCATGTCTGATCAAGTTGGATGATCTACACAGATGTCTTGCTCCATTGCACATTGATCTTCTTGGCAATGGAGAGCGGCATGACGTTGGCTTATGTGCTAGAATCAACTAAAGAATTGTGAACATTACAGATAAATATTTTGAATGAAAGCAAGAATGAAGGGAAAATAGAGTATACTTCTTCCATCTGGAGTGTGTTAAGCACAGTTTTGAGTGAACCACGAGATGTGCTTTCTCCCTTTGTTGGTAGAGGTTGTGTTGTCTGCAGATGTTTTCCCTAGTGTGCATAGCAGAATATCCTGTTGACTTTGAATCTTAGCCAACTCAAACAAACTGATGTTTGCGCAAGTTTTCTTCATGTCTTCTACAATGTTGTAGTCAAGAGCGGGTAGACTCACCGAGATGTCTAGGGTCAGACTCGTGTTTGTACTATCCGGTGGAGTGTTCTGCGATTTTCTACTCAAGGACGTACTCGTGTCCATCGTTGTCTTCCTGGTATTTCTTTGTGTTTTCTACTTTTGGACAGCTGGTGGATCAATATTCCTTAGAAGTTCAATATTTTCTTGCATTTCCCTGAATGTAGGGGGAGCCCCTTGACTCTGAGATTGTATCGACCACTTTTCTTTTGGGGATACTTCTCGGTGTCTGTCTTCTACGCTACTTGCGAGCATTGATACATGTTGATTACTTTCCTAGTACTTGGAGCCTCAGCAGGTGCATCATCTTCGTCATTTTCTGTGTCTCTTGGTCGGCACTACGTACTACTTACTATGTATAGTTTAGGGTTGCATGCTAAGCTTTCAACTCGTTTCCATTCCGAGCAGGACTCTTCCGGGTGATCATCTTCATGGAATGAGAAAACATCATTATTCACGCTTTGTTCTAACTCGAACACTGAACTGGAGCTCTGTGCAGTTTTAGTCGAGAAGTGGTTGCTTCCTAATGACATGATTCCTTTTTATTGTCTGGGCAGTCAGTCGCTTGCAGATGTGTCAATTGTTCGTTGTTTCATCTCGAACACCTCTGTTGTCAAGTTCTTGACAAGACGAGTAAGGGTCCCAGTGTCACTTGATTCCTTGTCTTTACCCTTGCTCACTACAACCTGGGGCTTCCTAATCGCATCTCTGGATTCCTTCACTAGTTCATCATCCTTGATGACTCCAATCGCCCGCATGTTTTTCTCTACAGCGATTGCCTCTTCACAATTTTATAGTAGTGTTGGTTTTGCAACTAACTTGATGAATTGCACAATGTTGGTTGGCAGTGTGTGTTGGGTTGTGTTATATTCTTTCCACATAGTTAACAAGGGGCTTGAGGGGTACCCGTAACCCCACTTTATGGGGTCTGGGGCAGCACCCCGGAAAACTTTGGTTTTGGACCCTATCTTAGGTTGGGCAAACCCACCAATGGTTTTGTGCATGATTTTTCGGACATGTTTTTTGGACGTGATGGTTTTCGGTCCATGGTTTTGGACGCGATGGTTTTCGGTCCATGGTATTGGATGCTTCGCATGTATAAATATGTATTGTAACATTGAAAGGAATATAATGAAAAATCAAGCTGGTAGTCTCGGTTTTGAGATCCAGTGGGAAATCTCTGTGTATATGTGTTTTATGTGTTATGCTCTCGCATTTTTATTTTTCCTGTGATTTACAATTCGTATGCAGGTAATTTCTGTATGGGGTTAAAACCTACATTTGGTATCAGAGCTGTTTTGGCTTCAAGGGGACGCCTTTTTTGCTGAGGGGTTTCGCTCGGGCCTGTGGTAGGCCCTGTTCAATGGGAGATCTGCGAGATCGATTCTGGTGGTGAAAGAAGATGGCGAGCAGCGGAAAGATAGAGATTGAGAAGTTCAATGGTCAGAGTTTTGAGTTGTGGAAACTCAAGATGGAGGATCTGTTGGTGGATAAAGATCAGTGGATCGCGGTAGATCCGAGTACTAAACCAACAGGAGTGACCGATGAAGAATGGAAGAAGTTGGATCAGAAGGCAAAGAGCACAATACGATTGCGTGTCTCAGATTCAGTATTGTTGAATGTATCAGGAGAAGCTATGGCGAAGGCTCTGTGGGACAAGTTAGGGACTTTGTACCAATCTAAGTCTCTAGTGAATAAATTGTTCTTGCGGAAAAAGCTGTATAACCTGAGGATGAAATATGGAGACTCGGTGATAGATCATTTGAATGCATTTAATACTGTGGTAATTTAGTTATCATATGTTGATATTAAAATTTCAGATGAAGATAAGTGCATCAGTTTGTTGTGTTCTCTACCAAATTCGTGGGATAGTCTGGTTATTGCAAAAGGTAGCAATGCAACTGCTTTGCAGTTTGATGAAATAGTCTCAGCCTTGCTGACGGAGGAGATGAGACGGAAAAATATGGACAACCAGAATGGTGATGCCTTGTCTGTACGAGGACGGTCCCAGAACAGAAACAAAAAATAAGTCATCGAGTGGGAGATCTAAATCTAGAGGGAGATCTAAATCTCCAGGAAAACCTACAAAGGTGGTGTGCTGGAAATGCGGAAAGGAAGGGTACTTCAAAAGGGAGTGTAAATCTAAAGCTCCTGATAAAGGAAAGGGATTTGACGATGCTCCTTCTGCAGAGGCGAAAACCACCTCAGATGAAGGTGGGGATGTGTACTTGGCTTCTTCAAGTACACATGTAGATCATGAGGCATGGTTGATTTACTTAGGTGCATCCTTTCACTTCACTCCCCATAGAGAGTGGTTCTGCGAGTATGAGAAATATGATGGTGGTGATGTCTTCTTAGGAGATGATAGGAAGGCTAGAATCGTTGGTCGTGGAAAAGTAAAGTTGAAGTTGCAAGGTGGAAGGGTTAGAACCCTTCGGGTTGTTCTGCATATTCCTGCGTTGGCCAGAAATCTGATTTCTGTAAGCAAGTTGGATGATGCAGGTGTAAAGACAGTGTTCGAGAAGGATACCTGCAAGATGGTTCGAGGAGCACTGGTATTGATGCGGGGAGTTCGGATTGGAACTCTGTACAAGCTGCAAGGTAGCACTGTTGTTGACGGGTGCAATAGTTCTATGGTTCCTGAAAATGGAGTAGAAAATCTAGTGGTCTCTGGAGAGAAGACCATGCTGTGGCATCAAAGCTTGGACATATTGGAGAGAAGGGCCTTTGAATACTTCATGGTAAAGGTATGGTAGAAGGTATGAGTAATAGCTCTCTGGATTTTGATTTCTGTGAAAATTGTGTATATGGGAAGCAGAATCGGGTGAGTTTCCCCTTTGGTGGTAAGAGGACGAAACAAATATTAGAGCTTGTGCACAGTGATGTGTTTGGACCTGCAAGTTCCATCACTGGGTAAGTCTGTGTACTATGTATCATTTATAGATGACTTCTCAAGGAATACATGGATATATTTCCTTAAGAAGAAATCTGAAGTCTTTGACAGGTTTAAAGAATTTAAGGCTCTGGTGGAAAATCAGACAGAGAAGAAGATAAAAGGTGCTGAGGACAGATAATGGTGGAGAATTCTGCAGCAAAGAATTTGAAGAATTCTATAAGAAGTGTGGTATAGCACGGCATAAGACTACTCCATATACACCTCAGAAAAATGGAGTCGCAGAAAGAATGAACAAGACGTTGATGGAAAGG
>APFE030622907.1:39393-116385 GCA_000404065.3 Pinus taeda
TATGTGTTTTATGTGTTATGCTCTCGCATTTTTATTTTTCCTGTGATTTAGAATTCGTATGCAGGTAATTTCTGTACGGGGTTAAAACCTATAGTGTGGACGTGTAGTAATCGATAATGATGGAGTCATGAGGTTTTGTGTCTGCTTCGAACTTGTTCAATATGTGCAAAAACCTTAAATTAAAATATTTTACCTTCTCTTTCACCTCCATCTTCAGGCTACCCAACTCTTTGAGCAACATGATCGGGGTCTTGTCATCAGAAAATTTTTCCAAAAAAATGCATTTGAACATACCCCAGTTATGGATGGAGTTGACAGGAAGGTTGTGATACCATATTGTTGTGTGGCCATCCAAGGTACACGGAAACAATCTGCATGCAATGGCATCGTATCGTACCTCGAGTGTCTACAACTGTAGGTAGAAATTTTCCAAGTGATCTTACGCCTTTACTTCTCTGTCAGGGTCATACTTTGTGAGAATTTTCTTTGAACGCTTTGGCATCTTGTGCAAACCACCTGGGAGAGAATATGGTCCCTAAGTCATCCATTCCAAGTTTTGGTCAGTCGTGTATTCTTCTTCTTCATCCTCCTGCTCTTCTTCAGAATATGATGGTTCCGCTCTGAGTTTGTTGGTTCGTCTCCACCTCCTCCTCTTCCATTTCCTTCCCCTCTGTTTCCTATACTGGAATCTAAGCCAAAGATCATGAGGGTGTCTCGTTCTCTGGGTTGGAAGACTGGATGTTCCTCTTCATTCTCAACAAATTCTGCCAGACCTTTGAGTGTGGCAAGAATTGCTTCTTCCACCTATGATACAACAACTCCTATTGGAGTGGTATTTGGCTTCCTTGATGCGTATGGAAGATCTTGTATTCCTGGGATCAATCTGAATGCCTTTGCAAACTGACGGGTGATGGGACAGATAGAGTGGAGTTGCTGATACGAAATTTCATGTTCACGTCTGGGAGGTGAGGAGTAACCAACTTCAGAGTTTCACGTAGGTGAGAGGGAGTGTGAGTTACTACCTTGACCATATGATTAATGAGTGGGGGTGAGAGAACATTCAACCATAAAAAAATGGCAGCCCTCCTTCTAGCGCCAGAAATGTTGATGGTGTTGCACCCACCAACATTCAGGGGGTCTCCCTAGTATGAAGTCCCAACTAGACCTCACATTGTTTGGTGTAGGAGTCTCATCTGGTATGATGGCCCAATTTCCATTATATTAAAGATATGCCTTAGCTCTTTCTTATTATCACGTGAGAGTGGTGAGTGCTTAGTGTCGCTTCTGTCAAATTTATTTCACTATAGAGGGAGAGGGTGGAAGTGAGTCTCAGTTTGAAAGGGAATAGTCCAAACTCTGCTAGAGACACACAACACAATAGGACATGTGCAGCTTCCGCCAGAGTAGTCCACATGGATGCGGCAGTCACAAACGCAAAGTGAACGGATAGCATGTACAACACCCAGCGGAGTAGTCCACATGAGTGTGGCGGTCGTCATAACAAGTTTATGAGAATGGTTCTTTCAAGTGTCCGGTGGGATAGCCCACATGGGCAAGATAGTGTTAACAACTTATACAACACATTTTCATAAGTATATGTATTAGAAAAATAGAAATAGTTCAATTGTCTTAATACAGGTTAAAGCAACATGCATTACAAGTGTCCAAAGAATAGTCTTACAAAAAATACAATACATGTGTGAAAATGTGTTGGCCTGTTATCAGGCTTCTAAATTAAGTGAAAGTTCCAAGACACATTGGTACACCATTACATCACTAACCGTGATAGCGGGGCATTGGAGCCAATACTCGCTCCTCAAGGAAAAGACTACAGACTCTCAAGGCTATGTGGGAGGAGCCAAGGTGAAAATCATTTTGCATGTACAAATGAGGGGTATATATAGCCAAGGGTGAAACTGACCCTTGTGACTGTTTGATTTTCCTCATGACTGTTTAACTTACATGACTCTTCAGCTTTAAATGACTCTTCAACTTTACATGTGGGTCTCTTGGACTTCCACCTTACATTACATTGATTACAACATTATGGCCCAGAGTAGTGATGTGGCCGAGATGACTCATGACATGAATTGACACGACAGAGCTGGTATGTTCATGCCACTATTGGTGTCCATGTCAAGTTGCAGTGCTGCTTAATGATGGATGTGTTCTTGGTGTATCATAGCTTCACCTCTGCATGGAAACGTGTACGGACTCTTCGATGGTCTTGGTGTTCACTTGATGTTGCACATGCATGTCTCTCCTTCACTTGTACTTGGCATGCTCCATGTTTTCGTTCATTCGTGAACAAGTCTCCTTGCATGCTCTCCTTGTTCATCTCACTTTTCATCATGCCATGTCTCATCCATGTACTTGTATCTGAAATCACTCATGATGAGATGACATCAAATCCAGAAATATCCTAGTCTACCATGATGCATTATCTTTCTCTTTCAGATGCAGGTGACCAAGAGAGATGACAAGGCTATGAAACTGTACAGAGCACATTGCAGGACGGGATGTGGTCTCTAGGCACTATCAATAAAAATTGTGTGGAGGTCAATAGGAGGCTGAGATGTGCAATCCGGTTCAGAAGTGACTATTTGCAACATCTAGCTCGGTTGAAGGGCAGATCTGCACAATCTTTTCAAGGAGACAATGCAGGCAATAGGGAGAGACTCACACTAAAAATTGCACAGATTCTATGGGGAGGCTAGCAAAGGGATACGGGAGGTTGCTAGCCAAAACTGAGTAGAGCTGGGAGGATGGCGTGCAAGAAATCCCTGCGCAGTTTATGGGTTGAGCGGGATGCTAGGCAGCTGGGAGACTACCCATGAAGACTGTGCAGTTTTTAGGAGGAGCAGCAGGTCAGCTGACAGGTTGATTGGTTGAGAAAAAAGTACATTTTTTTATGGCAGTGTAGTGACAGGAAGCGGGTGTCTATCCAACATGTCTGTGTAGTTTCTTCAATCAGAGGAAGTAGTAATTCTTGGAAGCTTTTGTGCAATTTTTTGGGGGAACGAGGCCCGAGGTCACTACCCGGTCAAACTCTCTGGTTGACTTGTTGGAGGCTTGGTGGTTTTGCTTGCAGGTGGCGCAGATTGAGATGGCTTGTTGAGAAACTTCTACGTTGTTATGGGTGACATTCAGTTGGGTCGACTCCAGGATTGCGTAGTGTAGACTGCCTGGGAGGCAGCCTCAAGCTCTGCACAATTTTGGGCAACAGTACATGTTCATTGGGGGTTGAGACTGCGCAGTCTAGCTTAGTGGAGGTCCAGCTGTTGGGGTTGGTCTGGTCGACATAGCTTCAGAAAAATGACTAAGTGTGTGAACGAGTGACTTCATACATGCATGACCTTGCGAACACACACTCAACATGACTTAATGAAAAGACACCTCTGTTGACCTAGGTTGTCATTGATGTCAATATGGCAATATTCTAGATACTAGATGATGATATGGAGCCAAGGGGAAGCAGAATAGATTCATGAAGAGATAGGAGCAGATAGCCAAGCCATAAGCAAGAGGAGTTACCAAAGGAGGCAGATCAAAGCATATCACAAGATATCAGAGCAAGAGAGGTGTTCATATATGCAAGGAGGTCTTTGAAAGACACTGCCAAGCCAGAGGAGCCACATTGGAGCAAGAGGAGCTACAAGAGGAGCCATATATATATGTAATATATATATGCCAAAACTGAGTTCTCAGAGCTATAGGAGCAAATAGAGCAAGCAGAATAGAGCATATATATATGCAATATATATATGCCAAAGAAGAACAGAGCCATGGGAGGCAGCAAACAGAGCTATCAGAGCCATTGAGGAAGCAGACAGAAGTTTCGAGAGCAAACAGAGCTATCGGAGCTACAAAGGAGCCATATATATATATATATATATATATATATATGGTTAAAGGAGTGGAGCTATATACGCCATCGGAGAGCATATCGGAGCGTAGACATATATATGCATGCATTTAACAACCATCAGAAGCCATATATGCCACAGATAACACTACAGGAGCAATAATGTCAAAGAATGCACTATCAGGGAATAATATAGTGTATATGCAGGCAGATTACACTATTGGGACCTATCGGTGGCCAAAAACCCATATATATATGCTTTAACACTATCATTGGACACAAACCATATATATATGCATTTGCACTATGCATTTTCACTATTGAAGGCATAAACATACATACATAGGCAAATACACTATCGGAGGTGGAAAGCAGACCTGAAACGTTATACACGGGAGTGTTGAGTTGTATCGGGTCCAGCACATCCCATTGCTATTGATGCTCTATGTTAACATCGAGCCCTGAACCCTTGCGACTTGTGATTCCCGACGTATATCGCATCGGCACTTCAGGAGCGAAGTTACAATGTGTTAAGCAGTCCATTGCGATCGCCAATAGCGATTAGCGATGTTACATCAGACCTATGCCAAGGGAAACTCTCGTTTGTGATACATATACATGCAGACCTGCCGCACATTGAAATATGAGTCAATCTATCATCGCATCCGTCACATATTGCATATATGATGAAGCCTTGCCACACTAAAGCGTCGATTGTGATAAAACTATGGAGGAGCGGATCTGATACAGTTTAGGTGCGGGTGTAATATTTTTTGAAGTTTTCCCTTTAGTTTTTTGCCTGTTTTCAATGGTAGTTCCTGTGTATTTTTATATATTGCTTGTGCGGGGTTTGGAGACAGAGATACGTTAAGGAATTCTCCCGATAGCTCAAAAGACTAGAATCAAGCCGATTGCGATTGCGATAGGATGTGGCATGTCCATTACACTGTAAAACCCTCTGCATGTCAAATAATTATGGATAAAAGGAGCGATGTTACAAGTTTTAACTTGTAATAAGTATTCTTTGTGTATACGGCCTTTCTTCCTCCTGAACATGTCCTGTGAATATTGGAACGCTCGGATAGACAGAGGAAACCGAAAGCCGGGAAGCCGAAGAAGCAAGCAAACACAGAGGAAATGAAAACGACTGAGGAGGAAATTGATAGGATAAGCAAGTGTTGAGGAAGTGGAAGAGCCTGCGAAGAAAGGAAGCCAAAGGCTAAGGGTGTCAGATATAAGAAAATAAAGAATTGTTTGAATGGGTTTCTTGGTCGTTGAATGTTGTTGAACATTTTTTGTGGAAATAAGCTGGAGGAGACAGAGGCAGCGAGAGGATCTAGTAGAACAGAAAGAGGGATGAAGGGCAAACAGGACAGCAGACAATTGAAGGGGAGAAGTAGCCAGCAGAGAACATAAGCTTGAATAGGAAGTTGTTCTTTATGCATAGCTTAGTGCAGCTAATAGTAGACTGACTAAAGATGTGTGAAGACATTATCAGAGAGCATGAAGGCTATTGGAGACTATGTGTGGGTAGTGTGCAGAGTTGTAAAGACTTCTTCATAAGAAGATGGGTTTTCATTGATACTGTAGCTTGGCGACTACAGTGAAGCTTTAAATAGACAGAAATCAGTAGGGAAGAGTTCTGAGAGTAGAAGATTACTATCAAATATGCCTTGACAAGATTAGGTTGGAACCCTTAGGGTTGGTGCCTCAGAAGTGAGAATGATTGGAGTCCTTAGGGCTAATGCCTCAGAAGTAAGAAGGATAGGAGTCCTTTGGGATTGGTGCCTCTGAAATAGGAAGGATAGGTGTCCTTGGGACTGGTGTCATAGGAAATGGAAGGATTGAACTCCTTGGGAGTTGGTGCTCCTAAGTCCAATATTGGTGTCTTGGCGAAATAGAGTTGGAGATCTGGAGGTTGGAGCCTCACAAAAGTCCAAGTTGGTGCTTGGAAACTGATTGCAACCATATATATATATATATATATATATAATATATATAATAATATATATATATATATATAAATATATAATAAATATATATATTGTATCTATTTTACTGCATAGTTTATATTAATAAAAGCACTTATTCTTGTTGTTCATTTTGTGTTCAGAATATATATGTTTTAACCAGTAAACAATAGTCAGAAAAAGAAATATTGATTCACCCCCCCTCTTAGTATTTCCAACAACCTCGAACCATCAAGACAACATGCACACATTCTGACTGACGAACGGTGTGAGTGACAAGCGCAACACTTGTGATAGATCATTGAATGATCGTGACGACACTCATCCAGTAGTGCATACAACTTTGTGTGTAAGTGTGACAGATTCTTACATAGTGAATACAACTTGTACACATGAAGACAGTTGTGAACATAGCTAGAACATGACTGCAAGCATGACATTGTTATCAACATTCTAAAAGATGTACGAATAACGATCAAGCGAGGAGGATGCAAAGACTCAACAAAAGCTCACGGGATGAGCCCGGGTGTTTGCAAACATTAAGGAAAAAACCAAGGAAGGCTCTGAAATTTGATGCAGGCAAAAATTTTGGAGGGTTTTGTAGCCACTACAACACATTCATAGATGATCGTTCAAGAAATACCTGGGTTTACTTAATGAAAACCAAGGATGAAGTATTTACTAAAATTCAAAAATTAAAAGTAGAAGTGGAAAATCTTACAGAAAGAAGAATGAAGATACTAAGATTTTATAATGGAGGAGAATATTATAGCATTTTTAAGGAATCTGGGATTAAGAGGGAGCTCATAGTTCCATATAATCCCTAACAAAACGGAGTTGTAGAAAGAAAAAACCAATCCATTGAAGAAAGTGCGAAGGAAATGTTACACGATCAAGATGTACCGAAGTTTCTATGGGGTGAGGCAACAAAGACAACAATCTACATATAGAATTGATGTCCTCACAGATCTCTAGACAACAAGACTCCGGAAGATGTGTTCACTGGAAAGAAGCAATCTATAGATCATCTCTGAATATTTGGGTGTGTTGTGTATATTCATATACCTAAAGACAAAAGAAATAAGTTGGATCCTTCCGGTGTGAAAGGTACATTTGTCGGATATAGTAACTCATCTAAAGCCTATAGCATATACATGAAATATGGACATCACATTGAAGTTAGTCACGATGTCATATTTCATGAAAGCATAACATTCAAGAAATCAAAGGAAATTTATATAGCTTCTAGTGATGAAGAACTTCCTATATTTGAGGAAGAAGTTGACAAAGAAGAAGAAGGATCTCACAATGAGGAAGAAGGACCTAGTGAACCTGTTTAACCTACAGTCATTCAAGAAACAATGAAAAGACCTTACTCGTTGAATTCTACACTAATTGATGCAGAAGGTCATGGGGCAGCTCAAGGATCATTTAGAGAAATTAAAATACCCAAGAGATATTATAGGTATGTTGCATACATGACAAAATTAATAGAAGTAGAACCATCAACATTTGAGGAGGCTATAAAACATCGAGAATGGAAAGATGACATGAATGAAAAATTTCAAGCTATAATGAAGAATGGAGTCTAGGAGATCATACCTAGGCCTGAAAACAAGTCTGTGGTTACTTCCAAATGGATCTATAAGATCAATAATGCAGCTGATGGAAGTATAGATAAATATAAAGAAATATTTGTGGCCAAAGGTTTCTCTCAACTAAAAGGCATCAACTATGAAGAAACATTTGCTCCAATGGCATGATACACTACAATTTGATCATTAGTCTCTCTATAAGCATCAATGGGATGGATCATTCACCAAATTGATGTCAAGACTACATTTTTGAATGACACAATAGATGAAGAAGTCTATATAGAACAACCCTTGGGATTTGAAGCAAAGGACAGGAAGGCATATGTTTTCAGATTGAAGAAGGCACTATATGGCCTCAAGCAAGCACCAAGGGTGCCGTATGCTAGGATGGATGCATACCTACAAATATTAAGGTTCACGAAATTCTTTGTTGACTCAAACCCCTATATCAAGGTTGTAAACAATGAACCTGTAATTATTATTTTGTATGTAGATGTTCTTCTCTTGCCAGGTGTAGAAGGTCGAATTGAAGAATGTAAGAAGCAATTGGCAGCAGAATTTGACATGAAGGACCTTGGGCTGATGCATTACTATTTGGGACTGGAAGTTTGGAAAGAACCCAATGAAGTCTACTTAGGTCAGGGAAAGTATGTGATCAAGATATTGAAGAAGTTCAGCATGATGGATTGTGAACCAACGACCAATCTAATGATCACTAACTTGAAGGAAAAAAGAAGTTTTGAATCAAGCCTTGTGGATCCTTCCAGATAAAGACAACTCATTAGTTCACTAATGTATTTAGTGAATACCAGGCTAGACATATGTTTTGCAGTGAATGTACTCAATCAGTTCCAAGTGGAGCCAAGGCATGATCATTGGATAGCAGCAAAACCTATTCTGAGAATCTACGAGGAACCATCAACTACGGCAAGATGATAGAAATAATAATATGCTACTAATTGGTTATACAGATTCCGACTAGGGGGGCAGCTAACAAGATGGAAGAAGCACTATGAGAGGATGTTTCATCTTTGGATCCTCTATGGTCTCGTGGATGAGAAGAAAACAAAATATTGTTGCATTAAGTAGTGTTGAAGCTGAGTATGATGCAGCATGTGAAGTTAGTAGGGAAGCAGCTTGGTTAAGGAAGTTCTTGTATGACTTGTTTGGAGGAATGATGAACCCAACAGTGATAGATTGTGATAATATTAGTTGTATTCCTTTGTCTGAGGACACAATGTTTCATGGGAAGATGAAGCATATCAACAACAAGTATCACTATATACGAGAGCTAGTACAAAATGGTGTGGTGCAGCTACGGTATATCTCCACTAATAAGCAGGTAAGGAGAGCTTCAGCGTAAATCACATAAGAAAGACTTTCGTCGACGCGTTTCGAACCAACCAATGTTGGTGTGGAAAAGTAGCTGTTAGACTGTTGTAGCCGTTGGAGTCTCTGCTTGGACTATTTAACACGCTGATCTGGATCTGTTTCTTCATCTTGTCCTGACGATGAACCACATTGGTTGGTTCGAAACGCGTCGACGAAAGTCTTTCTTATGTGATTTACGCTGAAGCTCTCCTTATAACTATGACAAATCACAGAAGTCTCAATTCTACAATTGTTTCCCTGCACGGTTTGGCCATGGCATCAAAGGTTCACCTTTTTGAACGGGCACGCTTGCAGGTCTCGAAGTTGAAAACAGATCTAGCTTTTTTGAAGAGATGCAGAGACTCAGTGGTTATCCCTGTCTTCGCCCAGATCAGTCATCATCTCCACACTCCGTCTAGTCATGGAGTGTTCTCAAAAGCCAGTCTTGCGCTTTTAAGGTTGGAGATCAGTAGAGTCAGGAAAAATCTTGATCGTCTTTCTAGGAGCCTTCTGGTTTTACACTTGGAGCTGTCAAACCTGTTCTCTCCCCCCCTTTGGGCTAGAGTAGATGCTTGCTCAGCATTAAAATCGGCTCGTTTGGAGGAGATTAGGAGGCAAAAGCAGGCAGCAAAATTCCAGGTCTTGTCTGGGCGGTCTAAGAGCGTTGAGTATGCGGATAAGGGTTCCCGAAGCTGTATTACAGTTTCGCAGAGGTCTGCCCTCCGGTCCTGGGTTTCCTCCTTAAATCAAGATCCCGCTGGAGCGCGCCTGGATGCCCCTTCGCAATCGGGGTATAGCCTCAGGCCAGACTCACCATCGGAGGACAGCGCAGACCTCTTAGGCAGCTCTAGCTGTGAGCCCTCGGGGAATTCGCTATCCGTTAACCTGGCAGAACGTCCTCTTCAGCGTTCCAGGGCGGCAAGTGAGCGTTCTCCTGTGTCTTTGAGGGCACAGAAAGCTTTGTTGCAGCGCTCAGTCACTGATAAGAATACAGCGCCTCCTTCTCCCGGCTTTTCTCCAGGTCGGGGCGATGAAGGAAGTTCTCTGGTGCGTAACCCCTCTGCTGGCGTTGAGAGCTTGTTGATCAGTTTCGATTGTCAGCTGCAGCAGAGCTCCTCCGTAGTCGATGACGGTCCCTTAAAGTGCCTGATCTCCACGTCGTCCCTGCCTGATGTGGGTTGCAAATTGATTAATGGTAAGCAACGGCATCGATCTCCCGGTTACGGTTCTCGTGCAGTCGGGACCAAGATCGCCAGCAAGGACGATGCGTGGAGCAGCGGCTGCCAAGCGGGATGCTCAGTAGATGCGGTCAAGGTAAGTACGCTCGGTCAGCCAGGTTGCCTCGATAGCTTAAGCTGTGGGGTTAGTAGTCGTAAAGATAGGATGCCGGGCTGTGGTAACCCGGTTTTTAGCAAGGGTTTGGGTTTTAAGGATAGCAATAGCATTATTAACAACCACTTAATTCGGAAAGATTATAACTTAATAAATAACGATACCAATTGCTATAATAGTGTTAACAAGTCGCATGATTTAATGAATATTAATAAAGAAAATAATAAGACCATTGACAATGAGAGTATCTTGCTAGACAATAACATATATAATAGTTCTCTTAATTCTAAGAATAATAATGATAGCATTATTAAAGGGATAGAGAATGATATTATAATTTATAATATTAAGGAGTTTGATAATAACAATAAGCTTAATAATAATAATATGATTCTTAGTGATAGCATTATTAAAGGGATAGAGAATGATAATATAATTTCTAATAGTAATGAGGGTGATAATAACATCAAGCTCAATAATAATAATATGATTCTTAGTGATAGTTGTAGTATTATTAATGATAAGGTAGGTAAGTCAAATTTGGCTCTAGTTAGTCCGGAGGGTAATGAGGGTCCAAGCGGTATTAATGGGCAAGTGGACCTCGCCATAAAGGTCCTTCCCCCCTCGTCTGCGCGGAATAGTAAGGTAGTTAACCTTTCTAGCTATTCCCTCCCCCCGTCTGTTTTTGGTCTTCTGAGCAAGGGCCTAAACTTTGCCCTTGCCCCCAGGAAAATCCCTGTTGATGATATTATATGTGATGTGGAGCAGGGTATTAGAGATCTACCTGATAATATCAAGGATACTATCAGGCAGGATTGCGCTGTGGTCCTTAGGAAGGCTAAACCTCCTCGAAGAAACCTCGGCAAAGAGGAGATAGATGCCTTAAAGTCCTTAAACCAGAATGAGGACATTGTGGTCCTTAAAGCGGACAAAGGAGGGGCGACGGTCATCCTCAACAAAGAGGATTACCGAAGCAAGATGTTAGATCATCTTCACAACAGTGGCAGTTACAAAAAACTTGCCAAGAACCCTCTGAAGAAAATCTCCAAGGCAGTGGCTCTCGCCATCAAGTCAAGCAGCTCAACGGGGGCCCTTTCCCGTAAGCTCATTGAGAGCAACCCCATTGCTCCTAGAATTTATGGGGTGCCTAAAATTCACAAGGAAGGGGTCCCTCTGAGGCCTATTGTCAACACTATCGGGGGTCCAACCTACCTTCTAGCCAGGTTCCTGGCTCTAAAGCTGAAGCCCCTTGTGGGCCGTACTGAGTCCTTCGTGAAGGACTCAGCATCCTTCATCCTGGATCTGAAGGACATTAGGCTGGACCCGGAGGACATTCTTGTCAGCTTTGATGTTGTCTCCTTGTTCACGAGCATTCCCATTAGGGAAGCCATGGAAGTGATATATCGCCTAACAGATCCGGACACCGCGCATCTTGTTGAGGTTTGTCTCACTTCCACATTTTTCTGTTTCGAAGGGGAGTTCTATGAACAAACCTGTGGTGTTGCCATGGGTTCCCCCCTCTCCCCGATCGTGGCAAACCTTTTTATGGAAGATTTCGAAGCCAAGGCTCTTGCCTCAGCCCGTCTCCTTCCTAAGCTGTGGAAGCGATACGTAGATGACACTAATGTCATCTGGCCCCATGGCCATGAGGAACTGGATCGTTTCTTGGTTCACCTCAACGACCAGTCCTCGGCTATTAAGTTCACCATGGAAAAGGAGGTCAATGGCAGCCTCCCCTTCCTTGATATTCTTATTTCTAGGAAGTTGGACGGCTCTATCTCCCACGCTGTGTTCCGCAAAAAGACACACACTGAGCAGTATCTTCACGCTGATTCCCATCATTTCCCTGCTCAGAAGATGGGTGTTCTTAACACCTTGGCTACGCGTGCCCTCAGGATCTCCGATAAAGAAAACCTGGATAGGGAGAGAAAACACCTCCTTGATGTCTTTGTGGATAACGGATATAGCAGGCACCTTGGTCGGAAGGCTTTCCTTACAGCCTCCAAAAATGCGTTTAGGAAAAAAGAGCCTAAGGAACGCCTTCCAGGTGTCCATCTTCCTTATGTCCAAGGGACCACGGATCGGATTGCTCGGATCCTTAGAAGGTTCGATATCCCCTCAACCTTCAGGCCGCTCAGAACCATTCGTAACTCCTTGAGGTCTGTAAAGGATCCGGTCGACCCCAAAGACATGAAAGGTGTCTATTTGATTCCATGCTCATGTGGGACCCCTTATATTGGGGAAACGGGGCGCTCCATCCAGCAGAGAATCTGTGAGCATGCAGCGGACCTGAGGCATGGTAGAATAAAATCCTCAGCTCTAGCAGAGCATGTGGATAAAACTAAGCATCATGTCTGCATAGAAGAGGCCGAAGTCATTGCCAGGGTAGATCGATTTCATCATCGCAAGTTAAGGGAAGCTATTGAAATTGAGCGAAGACCCATCAATCTCAACAGAGATGATGGGTGGAAGGTTAGTAGGAGTTGGATTCCTGCGTTGTCTTCTTAGGGTTTCTTCCTCCCCCCCTCTGTTTTTCTGAGGTGCTTTCTTTGTGTGGGCTTGGTTTTGTCCGTGTGAGTCTGATATCACTTATCGCTGACTGCATTGTGTTCTTCCCTTGTTCCTTTGTGTCTTCCGGTCTCTTTATAACCTCTTCCTGTGCTTTATCTCTGGTGTATGTAGAATTTATTAAAATCGAGTGAGATTTATTCATATAACAATATTAAATCGAATGTCAGTTCAATTAACCCCTTTTATAGGCTTTATTCTAGTTACTAATTAATGAATTTCTACATTATAATTATAGACATATAGTACTATTAATATAGTCCCATATATATCTCATAGTATGTTTAGTTTAGGACTTTTATATATTAATTTAAATATTCTAGTAAATTATTTAATTACTTATATTAGTATTATTAATTATACATATTATTATTTTTTACACATAATATTAATAACTAATTTATATATAGTACATTATTATAAATTAATAAATATAATTTTTTGACCTAATTTAACCTTTTCTATAAAATTATTTCGTATAACCTCATCCTAGTAATTTAATTTAGGATTGGTTTAAATATATTAATAAATTAATTATTTATATCTTCAATATTATTAATTATATATATTATTATTAACTTGTATATAAGACATTAATATTAATAATTAATTATATAGTACATTATTATAAATAATTAAATATTAATAAAAAAAAAAAAATTTGGCCTATTTTACCTTTTCTATAAATCTCACCCTAGAATTTAATTTAAGGAATGTTTAATATAAAAATTAATTATTTATATTTTCAATATTATCAATTATATATACTATTATATAAGGCTTTACTATTTTAGCAAATTAATATATTGTTTTTAATTGACCTAACTTAACCCTTTCCAAAATTAATATAAAAAATTACCAATCTATACCAAAATTAGGGTATTTAGTTTAAATTAGGCTATAATAATCTACATTATTTAAAACCTATACATTGATTTAATGAATTAATAATTTAATAAATATTGACAGATAATTTTATATATAAAGGGGTAACATTGTAAATTAAATGGATATAATAGTATTTTAATATATTAAATTAGTGAGAGGAAGTTTGACTGGGGTGTTGGTGTGGAAAAATAGCTGTTAGACTGTTGTAGCCGTTGGAGTCTCTGCTTGGACTATTTAACACGCTGATCTGGATCTGTTTCTTCATCTTGTCCTGACGATGAACCACATTGGTTGGTTCGAAACGCGTCGACGAAAGTCTTTCTTATGTGATTTACGCTGAAGCTCTCCTTATAACTATGACAAATCACAGAAGTCTCAATTCTACTAATAAGCAGGTAGCTGACATATTAACGAAATCACTTCCAAACAAGAAGCTTGTATACTTAAGGTATAAGCTTGGTTTGGTGGGTTTTTCCTCCGTAATTGAGAGGGAGATAGACACAACATTATTTTCCTCACTTAGGAAGAAATAATGGAGGATTGGGTAACCATCTGGCATTCGATACTCTTTGAGAATGTGGTAGGGCATTCAAGATAAGAGTATTCATGGACCAATATTCTTTGAGGATTAGCTACCCAAGATAAGAATAGTCCAATGGGAGGGCATACTCTGTGAATGCCTGGGTGGAGTATGTACCTTAGAGAGACAATGATGATGGTGTATATACATAATTGGTCTCACCATTATTTTTCTCTGATCTTGTGGAGAGATAGAGTTGTGTTGGACCCACCAACATGTCAGGGGATCTCCCCAGTAAGAAGTCCCAACTAGACCTCAGACCATTTGGAGTAGGAGTCCCAGTTGTGGGTAGTATGTTATCACCTTGACTACGGTTGAACGCAGAGGTAAGTAAGATGTCCCTTTTGGAAGCAAGGGAGTGACCTTGCAGCAAGTCAAGGAAGGTGCATGAAAGGATCTAACACATGGAAGGGGGGAAGAGTGCACCCCTTAGAAACATGTTATAACACACAACTTGAAATGGAACATACGGACAGAAAGACATCACGAGATGGAAAGAACGATATTTGACGATCCAAATGATGGATTATATCAACAACATGCTTTGATAAGATACATACAAACATTCCATACATACATGCGTACATTACAGCTACATACATCATTAGAGTAACCAGGATAGCCAAACTACAATAATAACATATGCATGAAACGTGTTGGCTTTGTTATATTAAAAGAGTGAAATATCCAATCATGCATACAACCATGACAACCACTAGCTCCGATAGTAGAACATTACAATCATTGTCGCCTACTCCTCCAAAGAGATGTACTAGCTTTGCACTATGGAGAAGCCGAGAATCGTTACAATACACTGCAAACTTTCTCTAATTTATACCTATAGGAAGCTTGGCTCCCAAAAGCCTGTACAATGAATTATTAGGTTCTATAAATAGAAAAGGGTGGGGTGATCCTTGACATTCCCCTTTGTGACTCTTCAACTAACCTCATGACTCTTCAACTTACACATAACTGTTACATTCTACTATTGACACTTGGTCTTTCAATTTACAACATGTTTACAATACAATGTATACATGTACCCATGTGAGAAAAAATGGGCTTGAGTAAGCCATGCAAGGTATCACTACAACTCGAATAGTTGTGGGAAGACTAACTCTTTGACATCCTTTCAATGATCGATGGTGGTGAACGGATGCCAAGTTTGGTAGTTCTTTATGGTGTCCGCGTACTCTGTGGTGACATCCTTCTAAAAGTGAACTCTTGCCTCTGTTGCATCTGGGTACATTGATTTGGAACCTCTGTCCAACTCATCAGATAGCATGCGCATCATGGTCTTAAGTACATCCAAACCAGTGACATACTGGTGCATAGTTAGTCTACGTTGGTGGATATGTGCATTAATTGATCAAAGTACATGTACAGCTCCAGTCACACTTGGTTCTTTGTCTTCGCCTCGGTGAGTGTGCTAATGGATGGAATCGCATGCATGCACACAATGACGTACATGCTCCTAAACACTAGCACATGTGAAGCCTGTAAGCTAGTGATGAGATGTGGTAGTTCCTCGTAGTTCCAGATATGACTCTAGATGTGTGCCTTCAACTCCACTCCCTTTGGCTTCATCATCTTTGGCAAGTACAATGGGGCTCCCTTGTACCTCATTGTCCATATTTTCATGTGATCGATAGAATTGTGTGTGTATGACATGATGCATGACCCCCTAGCATAGCACTGCTACCAACCATTGAGATGGACAACTGACTTATGCACGTTGACGAACCTGAAGTACAGCTTTTGCATCACTGTCTTGAGAGACGATACTTCATCTAGTATCAGACTCCTCAACTCTGCTCTGGTGGATGTTGTAACTTGCTCTTCTCCTTGCTTGGCCGCTTGTAACTCCTTAGCCATGTGCTCGTTCTCATATATCAAGAATATAACACTTGAGTTGGTGGCTTCGTCATATGCCCTTGTAGCATCGACCAATGCAGTTGGATGTCTGCGCGACATGATCACAAATTCTTTAAACTACGAAGGATATACATGGACATCTGGAGTGGGCACTCTATGTGACTACACAACTCTGTGTTGTGATTCATCGAAAGATATGTTGTGAATATTCGCTTCTGGATTGTCCCCAAGGATTTCAGTGTCTTGTTGATCGATCAAGACTTTCTCTACTTCCATATCTGGTGAATTGATTGGTGAGCACTAGTATTGTAGCAATAATGTTGCAACTCCTAAGCTGCCTACTTTACTTTTATCAACCTAGTAGTTCGTAACAAACTTAAAAGCGACGGTGTTGTATGCACAAGTACTAGTTCTTACTGCAGGATGTCACTTGGTCATTTGGCGCAAGATCACTAGGAGCTCAAGCCAACTTCTATGGATTCTAGAAGAAGCTCTATATGTGATGAAAGAAAGGAAAGCTTACTCTAGAAAGACTACTCTACTTGCAGAAAGGAAAAGAAGACTAAAATGTAAAGTAAACCTACCGAACCCTACTTAACCAACTAATCCTACTTTTGCATAAAAAGAGATGAAAAACCATGAAATGAATGCCATTACCTACTCAAGAAGTAAACAACACCTACTCAAGCTATTTCTAGAAGTAAATGAGTGAAAAACATCTTTTTGGATTTTTGTGTATTTTTATGTGAAATTGTCATGCATGTAATTTATTTGATTGTGGATGTGGCAATGATTAGGTGGCGATGGAGGGCGACTTTGGGATTTTTAGAGGTGCAAGATGGTGTCTATGGGTCTTAGGAGGTCTCAGGTGGCCTTCTGGAGGCTTTTCCCGTGCCTACGGGAAAATCTACAGGAGGATGCATGGGATCTACAGGAGGTCTACAGGAGGATGCCAAGAGCAGTTTTGGAGGTTTTAAAGGTAGGAAAGCGGGTGGAAAGGGTAGATGAAGGCTAGGATGATGTGTTAAGGTGTCTAGGGCCCATCAATAATGATTAGGAGAGAGAAATATGGTCGAATTTGTTCAAGGAAAGAGAGGAAAGTCTATGGAAAAGTGCAGAAAACTAAGGCAGATTTGAAATGAACTCTGGGAGACCTATGGGGCATAGATCAAAGAGAGATTGTGATGGATGATTGGCTAACTTGTTGTGAGGAGAGATTTTCTACAAGAGAACTGAAAATCAAACAATAAGGTTAAGCAAGCAAGGAAATTAGATACATCAAAAAACCAGAATTTTGCATCAAGCTAATCTAAACTCTAATCTAGGAAAGTAAATGCTGAGAAATGCTACAATGAGAGAAAGAATGGAAGGAAACTTATTGCAAGATATAAATGAGCACAGTGAAAGAGATATAAAGCAAATCATTAACCTTCTAATCAAATTGCAACACTATAAATCCTACGGAGAAGGCAAATCTGTGTTTTTTGTGGCAGCAACAGGGTCTTGGCCTGAGTTCATGGTCCCAAAGGGAGGAAAGGAGGCCAAGGCTCTATTGATGGCATTTTTGTATCTTATTTCTATCACTATTCAACCTGCTATAGGAATCTCAAATGGAAACAACCTTTTAAATCACCAAAAGCAACCTATTCTTAACCAAGAAAGAGATTTATCTAACAGCAACTAATTCATAAACTGAAACAAAGCATTTAAATACAAACAAGAGGATCTTGGTTGCTTGGATTGGGCCCTAACCCAAGAGCTTCATCCCTCTGAGGTAACTTAGTGCTAGCTCAAAAAGGATCTCATCTTTATTATCAAAATAATAATAGGATTACATGAAACTATCAACAAAATAAAGCTCGAAGTTTAGCAGAGCAGAGCTACAACAAAAATTCGAAAATTTGACTAAATTCATAATGACGCCCTAGGCCTCTCTACTTATACAACTAAAGCTCCCAATAGCTTCCTTAAAATCAGGGAGGCTTGGCTCCCAAAACTTGAGATAAACAGAAGTTATCCTCCACTTTCTCAGCTACCTCCTAGTGCATTGATGTGGTTGTTTGTGCTCCGAGCTGCGTGATGGAGAATTCGAAGTGGAGAGTCATAAATGAAGGGGATAACCTCCTATAAATACTTTCCCTTGTCTACTTTGAATTATTGCTGCCAATTTTCCATTAAATCATTGACTTTATCTCCAAAATTGAATAAAAATTTGCATTAAACACATATTAGACTCCATGGCTCCATAAGCATAAATATAATCAAAAAACATGCAATAAGCTAAGAGAATGGTTGATTAAACTATGTTAGGAGGCAACATGAGCCCATATAATTACCCAATTATGGGGCTCATCATCACCCCCCTACTGAAGGTGTTGCTCATCCTCTAAGCAACTTAATACATCTCTGCATCTTTGATGGCCCTTATGGCCTCTCTGACATCCCATGCTTCTGATGTGAGGTCCTCTTCTTTGTCATGGAATCCTACCTTTCTATCCACCTCTTCCCACTATTGTTGTTCTTCTTCCTATTTTTTGCCTGCTAGCATTCTTATCAGCAGTGGGGGACTCAATTTGAGGCCAATCCAATTGACCTTCAAATTCTGCATAGAGTTCTTGTACAGTGGCACTGTCCTTAATGCTTCTTTCATCCTTGTTTGGGAGTGATACTCCCTGATCTGCAGACTATGTGGTAGGGTGTTCCACCTCCTCATACAAGCATGAATATAGTCATCGCCCAGTAACCTTTCCATGTCCTCAAAATGTGCAATGGCCTGAGCCTAATCATTGATATACTTAGGGGAAATTTTGGGATTATTTGCAAGTGGCTAGTGTGTGCTGATGAGAGCCATGGGGTCTGATGGCTCAACCCTGATCATTAAGGGTTCATTCTACTCCTTTATCATCAACTTCCTTATCTCTACTGCCCTTAATTCCTCATGATTCATCCATGATGCCATGGCCATCAGTTGTAGGTCCCCTAGCCTAGCATTAGGGTCCCACATGTTCATATTGGTGAGGGCCATCTTATGCAAATAGAACTCTGCTATTTTTGCCTTGTCTTCTGATGAACTTTGGTCACATAGGTCCATAAACTGTCTATAATCTTGGAAAGGCATTGTTCCTCTCTGTGCCAAAGTCTTTATCTGAAACTGCAAACATTGGTCCTTGAGGTATAATCCATATGATTTTGTTGGTGTTCTATACTGCAATGCCTCCATAGACCAACTGGCCATGCATGCCAATTGTGTCTTTTTTCTTTTAGCTATCTCCATAGCAACTCATTTTTGGTTTCAAGGTGAGTTCTTGTGATTGCCTCTCTATGTCTGACAACACCTTAGTTCTCTGCGCATTTCTTTGAGTTGATTCTCCATATGGCTAATATCCTCAGCTCCCTTTGATTTGGCGATTTGCATCCACCTATGGCTTCTTATTCTTTCTTTCTCCAACTCAAAGAAAAGTGGGATTGAAAATTTATTTGGAATGATTCTTCCCCCCTCAAGAAGATTGTAGTAAGAGCCCAAACTAGGCTAGGGATCAAGTTCTTGAGTCTCTGTTACTTCCTCCTTCCCCTGTGACTATCCTTCTAGTCTTTTTTCAAGTTTTTCGGTCTCCTATAGTCTTGACAAGGTCTCTTGTAGAACAATATATGCCTCCTTTAGGACTATTTTTGAGTCATGTAGTTCCATTTTTTCCTTCCATGTGGGAGATCTAGGAGTCCCCCTTTCATAAGTGATAGGTGCCTTGGAAGGGGATTCCTTCCCTTGAGAAGAGGGTGAATCTTCAATAACAATGGGCACTTTAGAAGAAGGCTGGGGTTTCCCTTATTTGATCCTTTTTCTCTTCTAAGCCCTGAAATACTTTGAGGTCTGCCTCTTCCTCTTTTGTTTGGGCTTAACTGGGGTGTTGAGGGCAGTGAGAGTAGCTGTTGCCTCCCTTTCTAGGGTCTCAGGAGACACTTCTATCTTTTTTCCTCTCCTTTTGTATTTTTCTCTGTATCTGCTGGTTTTGTTTCCTTTTGTTCTATTTTGGTTTCTTCCTCCTCTATTTTGGTTTCCTCCTTCTCTGTTTTGGTTTCTTCCTTCTCTGTTTGTTCCTTAGTTTCCTCCCCTTCTCCCCCTTGTTTCTCTTCCTCCTCACTATCAGAAGGACTGAGATCATATGTGAGGGCCTTTATATCATCTTATGTTGTCATGTTTCGGAATATTTCCTATGCTATGGGGATTGTGAAGGTATGGAGGGCTTCTTCCACTAACATTTTAATTAACCCATGGTGAGCCAACTAATATGAACCTCCTACCTTCAACTTAATGTTGGAGTCTATGAGGGACTACGGGAGAAAATAGGGGATGCTGAGTTTCTAGGGTGTTGGAGTGTCCATGCCATATCTCAGCTCATGGAGAAGTCTGAAATGGTAGCCATAAACTATGCTATGACTCCCTTCACAAGAAATATATTTGATAATCTAGTAACTAACCTCATCCCAAGGGTAAGGTATGCATGTCCTTCTAATGCCATTTTTGTCTTCTACAGGATGCTCATTTTTTTGGAAGAAGTTTTTCTTGATAGACTGTCCAATTGGCTTTTCATCTTTTCTCCAAGGTAACCCAAGAGGAAGGGTGGTAACCCTACTGATAAATTCTGGGGTGATTTCCATAGAGGGACCTTTAAAAGTAACAGTGACATGGGTCCTCGAGTGAGGGACTAAAGAAAGGGAAAACTCCTAAGCCATTTCTTCATCAAACCCTAGGAATTTCTCAAAATTTGGCATCCAATTTGCTCTGGTGAAAATGGCTACTACTTCGGGATGTTCATGGAACCTGGTTGTGGGATCCTTCCTCATGAATCCCCGTATCATTGTGATTATACCCCTTTTGAACACCCAAGGTAGAGATGGAGACAAGAGTTTTGAAGAAACAGGAAAACAGAGAAAACTATGTTTTTTAAGAAAACAGGCAGAAAAGTTTTATGTAATTTCTCTTCTTTTATGGACTCAATTCCTCCTTAAAATTATATCATTCCTTGCACATATTGATAACCAAGGTGGGTATGCACAGAACCTACCTCCTCAAGCCAGAAATCGATCAAAAACCCTTTGTTTTCTCCTTAAAAATAGCGTACTGCCCCTCCTATAGAACTGCCTGTAGGTGCTCCTGTAGAACCTGTAAGTGCTCCTGTAGAATGCCGATAGCAAGAGGATGGATGAATGCGATGGAGAATGATGGTTTTGAGGCTATGGGGGTGGAAAAGAGCTTGTTGTAGCTAAGTGGACGAGGATAAAATGGAAGAAAAGGTGGTGAAGGAGTTTCGAGGAGAAGTACTTATTTCTTCTTTGAGATATTTCTGGTGATGGGGTGAGCTGGCAAAAATGTACATTGCCATATTTGGACCGTTGGTCCCCACTCCCTTGTCATCATGGCTTTTTCCTACAATCACTTCCCATCATTGCATCGGAGTTTCCATACCCTCCACTACTTGTCCTTTAGATTTTTCTCTGAGTTGACTAGGCACACATGTGGTGGCATCTCCGGATGAGCATAGTCAACTGGATGAGGGTGGCCAGTTAACTGGCCACTTTTTCTCGTTCAACCCTAACCATCTCAATTGCTTATGCATATTTTCCAATTACATAGATGCAACAGAGGAGAGGGTCAGTCACTTACCTGCTGCGAGTCGAATGTATGTGTTGTGAGGCACTATGGTTCCTTTTGCTGTTGCATGCTTGTATTTCAGTTGCTCCATGCCTGTATCTCCTCTGCTGCATGCTCTCTGATTCTTGATGCGTGGCTGGTTTACTTTGTGTAGGTATCCTCTAGCTGGATCTAGCTTCAGATGTCCCATTTAATCCCATGGTTTCACTTCTTTTGCTGCTATGGCTTGATTTTAATGGGATCAACTACTATAGGAGCCTCCTGTAGAACACACAATTTCTGGAAAAAAACACAATGGGGTGGAAGAAAGGTCATAAATGATGGAGAAGAGTGTGGGGGAGATGAAATAAGTTCTGTGGCATCTTCTTTTTCTCCCTGGTCCAACTGTAACTCGCAATGCACATTAAAAGTCAATTCTCTTTCCCTTCTTTTCTTTGTTTTTTTCTTCTTTTTTTTCTTTTTTTTGAAAGACAACTAGGGCACCTCAAGGAGGTTTTCACCTTAATTGCCTGCCCTAGGCAACTCCAAGGAAGGTTTTTAGCCAGGGACCTTATTCTCTCTCTTTTTTGTTTTTGTCATCACTGGGTCGCCTCAACAGATGTTTTCAACCCAATGATGGGACTCAAACGCCTCATGGAGGTTTTCACTTGAGTCCTTATTTTTTTTTCTTTTCTTTTTTTTTCTTCTTTAGTGAGTGGGTGAAGTGGAGGCTAAGACCTGCTCCACTACCATCACTGTTTTATTCAGATCTTCAATGAACTCTCGCTTGGAGAGGGGCTTCTTGTAAATTTTCAACCTATGTCCATTGACAAGCATGGGGATGGCTTCCTCATCAATGGTTCTGATCAGAACTAAACAATTGTCATTGCATTTTTCCACATCGTAGGGTCCCAACAATCTTGTCCTCAGCTTTCCTTTGAAGTCCTTAAACCTTGAGTCATAGAGAAATGCCCAATATCCCTCTTGGAATTTCTTCTCCTTGATATTTTTGTCATGCCATATCTTCCTTTGAAGCTGAACTACCATTGTGTGGAGAAGGGCCTGCAATCTTTGTTCATCTAACCATTGAGCTGGAGTAGTCTTTCCCTCTATGCATGGCTAAGATCTAGGTCCAGCTGAGCTGCCACTCTTAGTGTATTATATTCAAATTCTATTGACAGCAAAGCCTTCTTCCCATAGACCAGTTCATAGGGTGTGAACCCTGTGATGGTCTTCCATGTTGTGTTGTAGGCCCAGGTGGACTCAACTAGTCTATCGGCCCAATCTTTTCTGCTGCTGCTCACAACCTTGGTCAAAATTCCTTCCAAAGCTTTGTTAGTGACTTCCACCTTCCCATTGGCTTATGGATGGTAAGGGGTGGAAGTCCTGTGCTTGATTTTATGATGTGTGAGTAGGTCTTCAATCAACTTGGAAGTGAACTGGTTGTCTTGGTCTGTGACCATTTCTTTTGGGTACCCGAACTTATAGAATATGTTTTCTCTCAAAAACTCAGCTACTTTTTCCTCTATTGCTACTTTGATTGCTTTTGTTTCTGGCCATTTTTTCAGATAGTCGGTACACACAATTATGTATTGCTTCTGTTTTGAAGGATGGTTAATAGGACCCACAAATTCCATGCCCCACTTCTTAAATGGCTCAAAGGTCACTTGAGGTTGCATGGGCATCTCATCATTTGGATTAGGTTTCCCCATCCTTTGACACCAATCACATTGGCTGGTGTACCTCCTCACATCTTGATGAAGAGTGGGCCAATAGTAGCCTCCTTGCAATATTTTGAAGGCAGTCCTCTTTGTTGCAAAATGGCCTCCACAAGGCCTGTCATGACAGGTCAGGAGAATGTCAAAAACTTCCTCCTCCCTGATACATCTTCTCAAGATTTGATTTGGGCCAAGTTTGAAGAGATTGCCCCCAATCCAGGTGAAAGGGGTGCTTTTCCTCACGATCTTGCTCTTTACCTTTCAGGATAGGTGTGGTGGGAATTGTGTTGAAACCAAGTAGTTTGCTATATCAGAAAACCATGGAGAGAGTACTGAGATAGAAAACAGGTGTTCATCTGGAATTTGATCATCCACCAATCCTTTTTCACCTGCGGGCAAATTTACTCTAGACAAAAAGTCAGCAACAACATTTGCTTTACCAGGATTATCAACAATGGTTAAATCAAACTACTGCAGTAAAAGCAACCATCTAATAATGTGAGCATTTACATCTTAAATATCTAATTGCAGCGTGATCAGTGTGTACAAAGCTTTGATATCCTATGATGTAATTTCTGAATTTGTTTAAGGAATGCACTACAGCTGGGAGTTCCTTCTCGGTTACCATGTAGTTTAACTCTGCCTTTGACAAATTTTAACTTATAAAGTATATGGAATACGGTAAATTTTCATTGATTTGTCCTAAGGCTACTCCTATTTCTTTGTTCGAGGCATCTGTGTGAATGTGGAAAGGCAGGGCCCAGTTTGGGCCTCTCAAAATTGGGGCAGTCACAAGTTTTCTTTTCAAGGTATCTAGGGCTTCTACAGTTTTCATTCCATATGAACTCGACACCTTTTCCTAAAAGACCAAATAACGAAGAGGCTAACTTACTAAAATTTGTAATGAATCTTCTGTAATATCCAGCTAAGCCTAGGAAACTTCAGACATCTCTCACCTTTTGAGGAGGTGGGGCCCTTTGGATGATGGCAATTTTGTTGGGGTCCACCTACAATCCTTGTTGAGATATTGCATGCCTTAGCACGGTCCCTTCAGTCATCAAAAATTCACATTTTTCCGGACTGAGGGATAGGTTCATTTCAATACACTTATACAAGACTTTTCCTAGGTTAGATAAAGCTTCTTGAAAGTTAGAACCATAAGGAGTAAAATCATCCATATATTTCCACTGCATCATGAACCAAGTCAGAAAATATACTCAATACTGCTCTCTGGAAAGTGGTTGGAGCATTACACAAACCAAAAGGAAGGACCCGATATGCAAAGGTACCCCAAGGACAAGTGAAAGTGGTCTTATCTTGGTCCTTCGGGCTGATTTGAATATGATTGTACCCGCTAAACCCATCTAGGAAGGAGAAAAACTTTTTCCCCGCCATACCATCTAACACTTTATCTATGAAAGGCAAAGGAAAATGGTCCATTTTAGTGGCTTTGTTCAGTTTCTAATAATCGACACAGATTCTCCACTTACCAGTTTTGTTTGGCACTAGCACCAAAGGAGAGACCCATTCATTGTCAGAGATGGGGTAGATGAATCTTGCATCAAGTAATTTTTGCAATTCTTCCTTAACAATGTCTTTAAGGGCTGGATTCATCCTCCTTTGAGGTTGTCTGACTGGTTTTCAATCCTCCTTAATGTATATATGATGAGTACATACTAAAGGGTGCACTCCCTTCATCTCCTTATAACTCCAGGCGAAGGCATCTAAATGTTTTCTCAATAAGCCACACAACTCCTTCTCCTGGGAAGTGGATAGGGATGAATTGATTTTCAAGGTTCTTTCTGGGACGAACTCTATATTCTTAACATGGAGAGAGGTCAGGTTCGCCACACAGGGATCAGTCAAGGGATTTTTTTGGGTTTCTTTCACTATATCTTCTAATGGCGAGGTATTGGGGGGTGGATTCTGAATTAAATTTTCAATGATATCATCCTCATCTTGCGGTTTCCCCCCCATGGAAGTTTTTAATGCACAAAATGGTGCAAAATAGACTTCATCCTCATCCTCCTCCTCCAACTAGAGAGGTAGATCATGTTCTAGCAAGGGTTGGGCAAGAGGGTATAGGATTAACTACTTGGACATATTCCCGTTCTTGATTGTCATGTTCCTAGCTCGACAGCTAATGTAGGCATTGGCAGTAGCCAACCAGGGTCTCCCCAGGATGAGAGGATACCCAGTGAGCTTTGCCTTTGGCTGGAGAACTAGTAAATCAACAGGATACTCCAAAGAATCAATGGAGACCAACACATATTTGAAAATCCCTTCAGGGGTCATGGTGGAGTGGTCTGCTAGCTACAGTACTGTCGTGGTCTTCCTCAAGGAGCCCTTGAGGTTAAGTTTCAGAATGGTGTCCTTTGTCATTACATTAATGGCAGCTCCCAGATCAATCAAGGTATGTGGGATCATGGTGCCATTGATGTGGACATCAACTACTGGGCTTCCAAGGTCTAGATATTTCAGACAGATTACCTGCCCGGACAGTTGTCCTATGACATTGATGGTTGGGCATCTCTCTTGTGCCCACCTGGAAGCCTAAATCACTTCTCTTTTATCATCCTATTTTATATGGGCAAATCATTTATGGCTTGGAGAAGTGGTATATTTACACATAACTATTTCAATTCTCCCAGAAGTTCAGTTTCTTCTAGGGTGGGCTGTGTTGTCCCAGATGGTCTCTCAGGAAAGGGTGGAATTGCTTTAGGTTCACTTTCCTCTTTATCTTCCTCAACCTCCTTAGAGGGTAGCTAGCTATCTGGGAGAACCTTCCCAGATCGCAGGTTAATCTCCTAAATCTCCACAGCATAAGTTGGGCATGAGGGTTCCCCACTATATACTTATTGAGCCTATTTGTTGTTTGGGTTCAAGTTCGGCTGGGCAGGCATTTGGGTTTGCCTTGGTGGAGTAGGAGGCGTTGGTTATGGTTGAGCAAGTGGTGGAGGTAGAAGAGCAGGAGGAGAGTTGTACTAGGGCCTCCACCCTTGATGAGTTGCATTCCACTGAGGTTGTGGCTGAGCATAGGATTGAAATGAATGAGCAACTAGTTGGGCATGATAATGAGATGGATAGGACCAAGGAGGAGGCATGGACCAGGAAGGATGAGCAGGAGGGCCCCAAGAAGGTATGGAAGTGACTTGGTTGGGGTTGTAGTATGCCTGGGATGTCCCTTGCATCCCTTGCTGGTATGGTCTAGGTCCATGTGGTCTCCTCTGGTTCATGAAATAGAGTGGTTCAGTGGCTCCTTTGGCCCCCTGGTATACGGCTTTAATTCCAGGCAAGGAGGGGCACTTATCTGTAGAATGACCTTCTCCACAGACTGAACAAACCTCTATAGAGTTCAATGGGCATTCGTTCCTAGGATGCCTCCTGGTGCACCTAGGACAAAAAATTGCCAAAGCCCTCTTTGCTTCCTCTTGTTTCCTTTTGATATGAAAGGTATCCATTTGCATGGCAAGAGTTTGCAGCATCTCACTCTTAAATTCTTCGAACATGTTTCCAATTTCACCTTTGATGGGTGAATTGGATGAGGAGGTACTGGCTATGGGTTGGCTCTCCCTACCTCTCTTTGTTGCTTCTCTAGAATGATTTCTAAGGACAGTCTTTATGTCCTCATAAGGTAGTTGGTAGATGTCTCCCCTGGCCAGTAAATGGAGGGTGTCTAGAAGGTCTTCCGGAATTCCCCTGAGTAGGACCAACTTCAGAGATCCAAGGTTAAGTGTACACCTGGCCCTTTTGTAACTGAGCTGGAACCTCTCTTCATAATATTCCAAGGATTCATCACTTCCCATAGCCATTCGGAAGATTTCTTCCTTGGTATCTTTTGACCTACAGTAGTGTCGATATTTGTTATTAAAGGCCTGCTGTATCTGAGCCCAAGTTGTGATGCTATTGCCACGTAACCCCATGAACCAGTGCAATGTTGCATCCTTGAGAGTAGAAGGAAATAGTTTCAACTTTTGCTTATCTTCTGCATAGTCATAGGTTCGACAGATAACAGCGAACTCAAACAAAAAGGTGTCAAGATCTTAGGTAGTCAAACCATGGAAGTGAGGTAGCGTTGAGGGACTTATATTCTTCATTTTGGTGTCCCCATTATTTTCCCAGATGGGAAAGGTACCCTCTACTCTTTCTCCATTCCCCCTAGCATTTATGTTTTCAGCCATTGTCTCAGGAGGGATGTCTTCTTCTTCTTCTTCCCCTATAGGTTCTTCAAATATCTATGGTTGTTCACCTAAAGGTTATTCTTGATCACTGCCACCGAAGAAGAGAGAAGGGTGGCTATGTGATGTAGTGGGGGTGTTGGGCAAGAATTTTCATGAATTATCTCTGTTCCTACGAGGCATGAAAGGAAACATTTTTGGTTGGTTTTTGTTTTTTTTCACTGCTTGTACCTGCAAAAATAGAATTGATTGAACAAACAAATTGCAACTAACTAAAATGAAATTACAGAACTGAAAAGGAAAGCAAATAAAATGCAGAATTGAAAGCAAGGAAATGACTAATCTACTTTTGTTGAAATGAAGTTGTTGAAATGAAATTTGCAGAATTGGAAATAAAAGCAGATGAAATGCAGAACTGAAAGCAAGGAAATGACTAATCTACTTTTGCTGAAATGGAAATTGCATAATTGAAAATGGAAGCAGGGAAATGCGGAAACTGAAAGAAACAACTACTCTACTTTTGCTTAAATAAACTACTTAGCAAAAAGTTGTGATAGAAAATAGAAGAAAGCAGTAATCACAAAATACTCTAATGCTTCCTCGGAAATGGCACCAAAAAGTGGTGAGCACTAGTATTGCAGCAATAATGCTGCAACTCCTGGGCTTCCTACTTTATTTTATCAACCCGATAGTTCGTAACAAACTTGGAAGTGATGGTGTTGTATACACAAGTACTAGTTCTTACTGCAGGTTGTCACTTGGTCAGCTGGCGCAAGATCACTAGGAGCTCAAGCTAACTTCTATGGACTCTAGAAGAAGCTCTATGTGTGATGAAAGAAAGGAAAGCTTACTCTACAGAGGCTACTCTACTTGCAAAAAGGAAAAGAAGACTGAAATGTAAAGTAAACCTAGCAAACCCTACTTAACCAACTAATCCTACTTTTGCAAAAAGAGAGATGAAAAATCATGAAATGAATGCCATTACCTACTTAGGAAGTAAAAAACACCTACTCAAGCTATTTCTAGAAGTAAATGAGCGAAAAAAAACATCTTTTTGGATTTTTGTGTATTTTTATGTGAAATTGTCATGCATGTAATTTATTTGATTGTGGATGTGGCAGCGATTAGGTGGCGATGGAGGGCGACTTTGTGATTTGCAGAGGTACGGGATGGCGTGGATGGGTCTTAGGAGGTCTCAGGTGGCCTTCTGGAGGCTTTTCCCACAATCTGACTTCAAAACGAATCCTACAGGAAAATCTACAGGAAGCTATAGGGGATCTACAAGAGGTCTACAAGAGGTCTACAGGAGGATGCCGAGAGCAATTTTGGAGGTTTTGAAGGTAGGAAAGCGCGTGGAAAGGGTAGCTGAAGGCTAGGATAATGTGTTAAGGTGTCTAGGTTCCATCAAGAATGATTAGGAGAGAGAAATATGGTCGGATTTGTTCAAGGAAAGAGAGGAAAGTCTATGGAAAAGTGTAGAAAACTAAGGCAGATTTGAAATGAACTTTGGGCAACCTATGGAGCATAGATAAAAGAGAGATTGTGATGGATGATTGGATAACTTGTTGTGAGGAGAGAATTGTTGCATGAGAATTGAAAATCAAACAATAAGGTTAAGCAAGCAAGGAAACTAAATACATCAAAAAACCAGAATTTTGCATCAAGCCAATCTAAACTCTGATCTAGGAAAGTAAATGTTGAGAAATGCTACAATGAGAGAAAGCATGGAAGGAAACTTATTGCAATATAGAAATGAGCATGGTGAAATATATCTAAAGCAAAGTATTAACCTTCTAATCAAACTGCAACACTAGAAATCCTATGGAGAAGGAAAATTTGTGTTTTTTATGGCAGCAAGAGGGTCTTGGCCTCAGTTCATGGTCCCAAAGGGAGGAAAGCAGGCCAAGGCTCTAGTGATGGCCTTTTTGTATCTTCTTTCTATCATTTTTCAAACTGCTATAGGAAGCTCAAATGGAAACAACCTTTTAAATCACCAAAAGCAACCTATTCTTAACCAAGAAAGAGATTTATCTAATAGCAACTAATTCATAAACTAAAACAAAGCATATAAATACAAACAAGAGGACCTTGGCTGCTTGGATTGGGTCCTAACCCAAGAGCTTCAGCCCTATGATGTAACTCAGTGCTAGCTCAAAAAGGATCTCATCTTTATTATCAAAATAATAATATGATTACATGAAACTGTCAACAAAAGTAAGCTCGAAGTTGAGCAAAGCAGAGCTGCAACAAAAATTCGAAAATTTGACTAACTTCCTAATGAGGTCCTAGGCCTCTCTACTTATACAATTGAAGCTCCCAACAACTTCCTTAAAATCAAGGAAGCTTGGCTCCCAAAACTTGAGATAAACAGAAGTTATCCTCCACTTGCTCAACTGCCTCGTAGTGCATTGATGTGGTTGTTTGTGCTTTGAGCTGCATGATAGAGAATTCGAAGTGGGGAGTCATAAATGAGGGGTATACCCTCCTATAAATCCTCTCCCTTGTCTACTTTGAATTATTGTTGCCAATTGTCCATTAAATCTTTGACTTTACCTCCAAAATTGAACAAAAACCTGCATTAAACACATATTAGACTCCATGCCATAATGACCAACCCAACTCACTCCATAAGCATAAATATAATCAAAAAACATGCAATAAGCTAAGATAATGGTTGATTAAACTACATTAAGAGGCAAAATGAGCCCTTATAATTACCCATTTATGGGGCTCATCAATGACCTCTTGATTTTGAGGCATGAGGTCAATGTCTTGATCTAACTCTAGTTGAACCGCATCCTTTTCCATCTGTTCTAGCATCTGTTCAATCTCTTGAGCAAAGTCCTACTCCTGCGACTGCTCACCATGTCTGCTATGTGCCAGCTATTCGCATGAATCAATAACCTGAATGGGCGTAGTTTCATCAATATGTGCTTGTTTCACCTCCTGTTGCGCTTCCTTCTCTCTTTTGCACAACTCTTGTTCTTCCCTGAGTTGTTGCTTCAACTCATGCAACTCCTTTTCTGCTTCCTCCAGCTTTTGCTTCTCTCTTTGCATTTGTGCAATCATCCTATCGTGTTGTCGCCTCTTCGTCTCAATCTCCAAATTTTCTCTTAACACAGGTGGATCTTCTTTGAACTTGCATCTTTGCTCCGCCTATGCGTTGTTAGCAACCTTCCTCTTGCCTTTGTTAAGCGCATGCCTGTTGCCCTCTGCTGCTATTGATGTTGCTTCTCTCTGAGATGTTTCCTTCTAAACTGCTAACCACTCTGCAGCCATTCTGACCGGTTCATTGAGCCTAGAGAAGTTGTAGCAATATCTCCATGGGTCTTCCTCGGGCCAATGACATGCCCCATGGATCCAAGGTTGATCCACTCTTAGACAGTGGTCCTTCACTAAGAAATGTGGGTCATATGGATTGAAACTTTTGGTGTCGAAGGTGAACCTCTTGAATTCCTCCATCTCAACCTTAGCATGCTTGAGATTTTGGATCTCATACAACCTGATCCACAAAGGAAGAGCGGGCCAAGGTGACTTCTTCTTCCTATGCAATCTCGCTCACAACCCTGTCGAGATGTGATATGGAACTTCTTGCATGACCAGCTTATCCATGGAAAAAGTCGGCAAAACAAGTGAATCCTTTTCCGCACTATACATCCGAATGAAGGTGCCAAGGGGTGAGGCATACCAATCTACTATGTCATTCAATGCCTCCATCATTTCCTGTGACATGCAAGACGAATCCTGCTCAAATATCATCCTGTATGCCGAGGTGATGATTTGGTCTGATAGTTGTATGATAAATCCACAGAAGATGCATTCGGGGAACAACCTGCAATAAGTGTGTACAGACGTTTCTAAAGGTGTCCATGCCCAACCCAAGCCTAGGAACTGTTGATGAGTAGAGATTGCATCAAGTATGTAAGCGGACATGAAAATATTTTCTTGCTGACCCATAAGCGGATGTCGGGCTTCTTTTACTTGTTCCTTTAACCGGAGAGCCAGCATTTCGGACCAATTGAAAGGTCTTCCTTCATTCACCAACTGATCCAACACAATCACCCAACTCTACGGGAATGTTTCTATATTCTCTTGGTTTTATAGGCGGCACGTGAAGATGACCAAGACCCGATAAGCCTTCCGCAGTATCCTTGTCTTTTACACTTGGTTGGGTATTGTCATGAACTTAGACGACTCTCTCACCTAGCTCTTCAAGATGTCTCTTGAGTTTGTATTATTTTTGGGTCTGGTGAAGGGTGCGTCCATTGTAACCACCAACTGCAGAAAGTGATACATCTCTTGAAGGTCCTTTTCCCTGAAGGTAGCAAGTTTTTTTCCACTAAAATTTCTCAACACCATTGTCTCTGGATCATTATGCGATACAATCCAGTGAATCATGTCCATGCATGCAAATGCGGGATACCTGCATGCAATCTGGTACAAGCCAGACTTGTGTATGTTAACATAGACTCTGCGATTCTCCAGATTCTCTTCAAATGTGCCTAAAATATGTCGTTCGTGTCCCGCCATTTCATATTTGATCTCCTTGTGTATGAACATCTTAGTGTATTCATAGATGAGCAATCTCATAGACACTTAATCGAATGCATCTCCAATCACACTCTCAACGGTGTCGTTTGACCCTACTCCCTTGGAAGCCATTAAACCTGTGCTACTGAGAGACTGTTGAAAACCTTTGATACCTGGAGACAGACCAACACTCATGGCAAGTAGACTGTCAGTTGAAAACCAAAATCACTTTAGCATTGAGCAACACACTTGGGTGACTGACTAGAAGATTTGTGCAATTTCAACAGGAGGCTGGGAAACTGCTTGCCAAAACTGCGTAGAACATATTATGGACTATGATTGAGTTGACTAACTGTTTAAATTGTGCAGAGCACAATCCATCTTGGCCTACTGATGACTGAAACTACGCAATGCACAATTTCAGTTAGCTTGGCTACAACCTGGTAGAACTACATCTGCGCAATTCCGAGGTCCAATGGGGCACTACCTCGCAGAATTGCATAGAGAAAGCATGGGATGTCAATGTTAGGAAACATCTGTACAATTCTTGGGAGGAATCCATAGCCTTCCATCCCAGAAATGTGCAATGCAAGCCAAGTAAGGCAAGGTCCGGGCCAAGACAGCCCAGACCTGCCAATAAGCGACTGAAAATGGTAAAGGTTGAATGCATGTGCGAGGTTGAGTGCATACATGAGTGAATGAACATGCATGAAATCAGTGAGTGCAGGATTCAGTAAATGGGAAAACCATTAAGTGAGTGAAGCGAGTCGCTGCAACAGCGATCGTTAGTGCAGAAATGAAGTCATGCATGTGACAGCAAAGAGATGCAATGAAAAACTTGAAACGGTGCTTCTAAAAGCTAACATGCATTAAAAGCATATAAAGAATTCAATGAAACCAAGTAAACAACACTCACACAAACTAAAATACAAAGAGCGACAAAAAAGCAGCAAAAGACATGAAAAGCGGACTTACCCGAAAAAATCTAAGTTGAGTGTGTCAAATGCTCCTAGATGCAATGGACGATGCGAGAGCTCCAAGATAGAAGTGGGGAATGAGCTCTGAAGCATCAACTAAATAGTTTTGACAAGATCGAGGTTTATGATGCGCATGCCACAAATCTAGGAGCCCTAAAATCTAGGGATGCTTTTTTCTTTTGCTTGTAACCCCCGGCTGCTAAAAATGGATCCCTAAAATCTAGGGATGCTTTTTATTTTATTTTTTTCTTTTTGCTTTTTGCTTTTTGCTTTTTTCTTTTTGCTTTTTCAGGAAATAGTAGCCCATGCATGCAAAGAAATATTGGTCAGTCATGGAGGGAACCGGTCAACTTAGAAGCACATGCAACAGACTGCAAGCCTCTAGATTACTTCTACGTAGTTTCTGAGTTGAGTGGCTTTGGCTGCCCCTCAGGATCTGTGCAATTTCTGGATTGACACCAAGGTTGTCAACCATATCTCTGAAAATTTTAAGAGCAAGCCCAGTGATGGGCTACTCTGCGCAATTTTTAAAGGGAAGGCAATTTGCTTTCTCTACACATTTCTGGAGAGCAGCAGGCTTCCTTGATGCCCTGCGCAATTCTTGAGAACAAGGTTGGTTTCCGTCCAGTTCTGCACAATTCTTCAAGTGATCACAATAGCCAGATAATGACCAAGTCACAGGATGTCAACTTGCGGGTGGAAGGCAAACAAGCTAGCAAACACAAGCTGATAAGCCACAAAAACTCAACTGAAGACCCATCAGTGCAAGACATGCTGCTAAGGATGGTTGGTAGGGAAGCTCCAAAATGAAGCTATGGAAAAATTGTGGAGGAGTTTTGTAGCTGCTACAACAATTTATTATTCAAGGCCTTGCTATGTGACAATGTTGGTTATTATGATGCTAGACAGATGGGTTACCAATCTGACTCTTCTTATGAGATCTCTTCAGATTGAGAATAGCCATGTACCTCTTATGAATACCTCCCTAGTTAAGAGGAAGTGTTGAAGAATGTATAACTAGGTTTGGTCTTCATTATTATGAAATGTACTCTTGTATATATAAAATGAAAAATAATTTGTTTTTACTATTATCAAGCTTGGGTTTCTTGCCCAAGGAATTTATTTTATAGGTCAAGCACTCATTAAAGTGCTTCTAGGGTTTATCCTAGGTATAGGATTCATTGTCATAGATGATAGACCCTATGGGCACATTGTAAATTATAAAAGAAAATTTATTTTGTCTTGAAAATTTTCAAAAATACCTCCAAGATCAAGTCGGCCTACATGAAGAGAAATGTCCTCCAAGATCAAGTCGTCCTAAGAGTTGTCAAGTCGGCCTACATGAAGAGAAATTTCGACCCTTAAAGAAGCCTATATATAGGAGGAACTCATCCTCCATTTGGTTCACTCACTCATCTCTCATGCGAAGGAGGAAGTGGCAGAAGGACAAAAAAGGAAGTCTAAAGAAGAGAAGGACAAAGAAAATCGAAGTTTTGGGTCTCTCTACATTCTTCTAGGAATGCAAAGTTAGGGTTTCTGCACTAGGGAAGTCTGAAGTTTGATTTTGGAAGTAAGAAGATCAAGAAGGAAAGTGAACCTCTCTAACAGCTTCCTACTAGCCCAAAATCCATATCAAGGTAAGAAAAGTCAAGGGAAGAGCAGTTCGAGGGAGATCGAAGTCTCCTAGAGAGAAAGCAACAGTTGTTGGGCAACAGAATTTCGGATTTACTGGGAGGTTGAAGATATTGCAGCTAGAGGCCAAGGAAGACTTGATCTTGGAGGGTATTTGTCTAAGTCTAGGTCATGTTATTTGTCAATTGAAAGATATGAAATATAAGAAGAGATTTTCAGGTTTTCCCCTCAATATGAGGGGTTTTGGCCCTGGCTTACAACCATATTGTGTCATTGTTCTTACTGTTTTGGTAGTTGTTTGATGTATTTCACATTGGAATAATAAAGATTAAAGCTAATAAGTAAAAAGTTAACACAAATAGTTATCAATTTAAGAGAATTAACATATATAGTTCCCTATTTAATTCTCAACATAGTTAAGAGGGAGTGTTGAAATCGTAACTAGGTTTTGTCTTCATAATATATAGTTTCTCATTGATTATAATTTGTTAATTATGTTCTCCATGTTGGAGTCAAAATAAAAATATTATATTTAAAGAAAGAAAATTTGAATTTTTAAAGTGTATTTTGTCCCTCAAATAGACCAATTCAGCCCTCTAAGAAGACAAATCAGCTCAACTTAAATATAGCCCTTTCATTTGGACATAAGACTATTTATTAGGCTTACTCGCATTCCTCCTTGGAACATATCTAATCATTACATCTCTAAGGTTTTACACGAAGTAATTTGAAGCTCTTATCTCCTCTTCAACTGAAGTTCTGGGAATACATCCATCTTACCTATACAAAGTTCTAGACAAGTTTCTGTGGAAGTTCGAAGCACCTTCTTGTGGTTATGCGAGATCCTGAGATTGATATGAAATTTTTGTGACTAGAACAGAAGATTATTTTCAGACCCTTATTGAGGACAGATCAATGATCCTATTACTAACATGTGGCATATCGTAGATAGAATTAAAGAATACTTGTCTTGAATCTTGGAGGGTGGACTTGGCACTTGAAGGATGGTTATCTTGCTACCGTACTAGTCAGATTGTCTATGACTTGGATTTCTCTCTTGTTGACAATGATTCTATAAGGAAAGGATTGTTGGGATTTTCCCATTGTGGGTTTTCCTAGGGTAAAAATTGTCTCTTGTCACTTGTGCACTATCATCTCTATTTTTCTTGTACTTGAATGGTTAAATTGTTAAAGTATGATTGCTTGATGAAGAATAAAGAAATGATAAAATAATAATAACATCTTCACAAGTAATTATCAATATCGGAAATTTTAGCTTTCACTTGAATTTCAACAAGATCCACATATATTCATTCGAATGGATCATAATCTTCCTAAGTGTGAGATATTATTGCTCAAGTAATACCCTTAGCTAAATTTATGCAATTTGGGATAGAAAGGAAAGAGTTAATTTTGCATGAGTGTTTCAACTTTATTATCCTCTTTCAATCATTAGGATTACTGCTCATTTAAGCTTTTACTTGATGCCATTAACCAATGGAGAGACAGTAGTCTCCTATCCTTCTATCCATTTTATCTACTATATTCATGAAAAAAAAATTGTTGGAATTTACTTTTCATATGACCTTAAAACCCATCCCCTAAAATACCAATAGTCCAACAATTATAATACAAGGAACCCCCCCTTTAGCCAAAGGAGAGCCAACCTATGAAATGAAGAGGGTTGGTAAAGTGGCAGTGACTTCTCTCTTAATTACAACAAAGCCTTGCTTGAGCTTTAGCACTTTATCTCAAGAACTGAGGGTCTATGTGATAACATTTTGACATAATTTCCAATAATAAAGGTCCATTTCCCAATAGCCATTTGTAAATCAACTCCATTCTTTGAAGAGAGTATTTCTTTGAAGATCATTTTTATCATTTTAAAAAATTCATTGACCAAAGCAACTGAGAGTAGGAAGTTAGAGAGAAGCACATAGAGGGTTAAAGTTTTATATTAGGCTTATAAGCCATAGGTTTTAGGTAACTCCATGGAGATTCCCTCTTCCTTTTCACATGCATATTTTCCATACAAGAGAAAAGAGAGCAAAGCAACCTCACCTTATAGTTGAATATTCTCCCAAAAGGGTTTCCCAGAGAAAAAAAATGTCTATTATGGATGTTATGTGCATTTTTTAATGTTCTATATTTCTTGCATTTTTACTAATTTATTCACTTAAGCATAAAAACAATTACTAAAGAATATGAGATCTAAAATAAAGTAACATTCACAACAAACAAACAAAAAAATTAAAATTAAAAAATAAAAATAAAAATAAAATATAAAATATAAAATATAAAATATAAATAAATATAAAAAAAAAAAAATAAAATAAATATAAATCAATATTTTATCATATTTGTTATGACAATATTTCCAATGGACACAATTTACAGATCATATTGGTATCGACCAAAATTATTTAAGGTATTTTCATTTTGGGAAGCTGTAAGGATTCAAGAATCAGTTTAAGAAGAAATTGTAGAACCCTAGCCATAGTCGACAACTCTGTTTACAATAACCCGCAAGATCCAACAAAAGAGATATTTGTCGGGTTGGAAGTGCAAGTCGTTGATATCAATCACAATATGAAACTCCTGATGGTGTATCTAACAACCAATATTGAACCAATCAAATAATATGGAAGCTCTAACTCAAAGATGTAGGAATCAAGAGATCATGAAGACCCAAGAAAGGAGTTGAGAAAAGAACCTGAGAAAAAGCAATCAATTTTGAATGTCATTGACCATTCATAGACCCATTCAATATGGAAGCGAAAGTGGGCATAAATCCATACCAATGTGAGATATATGCGTTAAAACCCAATCATTGATTGCAGCAATTATAAGTTTATTTCAATGCTCACCATATAAAGTAAGAACAAAGGATGCCATTTGTTAGACTAAAGTTAGAGGCCATGCTCCGACTTGGTGGAAAATTCATACAAAAAAACTTAGGCTAGAGGATGATATGCATATAAATGTGTGGGAGGACTTCAAAACCCTCATTTAATCTCAATTCTACCCTATCAAGTATGTAGAGGGCCAATGGATCCAATGGCGCTACTTTAATGAAAAGCAAGGGAAAAGTGTATAGGAATACACCATTAAGTTTAAAAAGATGGCCATAAAGTTGGGTATATCTTCCAATAACCTAAATGTACTCAAATATCTAGGGGGTCGACATAGCCATCTACGAGACTTTGATGAAGAACCAACTATTTCCATGCCTCAAAAAATGGGTATCTCTCCCAAGAACCTGAATGTATTCCTTAAATATATAGGGGGTATACATAGCCATCATTAGTGTAGGAGACAAACTATGGTTAGTGGTGAATGTGGAGAATCTCAAACTCTATGAGCCTTCCATGTTGAATCAAGAGGAGGGATGGGTCCTACCTGCCATACAGGACCTAGCACTAGATAGTCAGGGAGAGTTTGAAAATCACAATTTTGTAGAATAGGTCCATAACTACAAGACAAAGGCAACATGATATTTGGCATGTTGGGTTATAAAGACAATTACCAATAAAAACTAAATGGTACCCTAACAAGAAAAAACTTCCTCACTTCATTTAATAAGGATTTTGGCAACCAAAAGCCTCCCTAAATGGGAAGGTATGATCCATATTGGATCTTTATTTTTCATTTATCTTGATGCTTTCAAACTAGAAATTTTGACAGAATCAACTTACAAGTTCATTTTAGTGATAGGTCCTAGTTTGTAGAATTATGTTTTAAGACCTTCGAGAGCCATTTTTGTTGATAAATCAAGGCTTATAGGAATTAGGGTTTGATTCCTCTTTCTTTATAATTACTTGTGAATTATGTTGGCTTCTTTTAATTCTTTATTAGTTTTTATTTCATCAAGAAATTACCAAATTACATGTATATGAAGACCACAAGAACAAGAGACACAAGATGCAGGAACTCAGTGAGGGAAAAACCCCTTCAAGGGGAAAACCCAATCCAACTCTTCCACTAGTAGATTCAAATCAAGTTGGACAATCCAAGACCTCTTAGACTTAGACAAAGACCTCATCTAAACACCAAGTCATTCCTTCCTTCCAATAAATGACCCCTATCAGTCTCCAAGTGACAGCTTCCCCTTAGAAGCTTCAATCCATAATTGCGAACCCCAGCTATAGAATTTTGAACCTACAGTAGACTCAGAATTTCAACCCCAACAACTGCCCAGAAATTTTGCACGTGTTAAAGATAGATAGCCCAGAAACTCAAATTAGGTCTTCCCAGCTTTTTATGTCCTTCTCCAGCTACTTCGCTCTCTTTTCTACTTCTCTTGCTTGAAGATCAAACTTGTTGAGCGAGTGCTCCAAATAGGTGAAAATAGGTCAAACTTCCTCTCTATATATAAGCCTTTAAGTTGGTTCAAATTGTCCTAAAGTAGGTTGACTTAATGGGAACAAGGTTGACTTGGTGTGGAGGTGACAAATAACCTTTCTGACTCAAAAATAATTATTTTTACATGATACAAAATCCCAAGAAGGGTCTAATAAAAATGACAATAACTCTAATGACTCAATACAAAACCTAGAAGCCTTCAGTGGAGGTTTTAACCTAGAAAACATTGACCCAAGCATGAAACCCGTTCTTTAATATCATTTTCTTTAATAATAAAATTTATTTTGATAACTACAATTATGAAGACTGATACTAGTTGCATTCTTCAACACTCCCTCTTAACTAGGGAGGTATTTATAATTACATGCATATGAAGGTACATGGAAGATCTCGAAATGAAATGAACTATGAAGAGTTTTAGCACAGTCAGTGCTATAGATTAGATACCTGACCAGGGTACTCTAATCAGGTGGGATTGATATAGACTCAAGCTTTATCCACTATATGTACCATCAAGCATTTAAGATCCACCACCAACCCAAGGATCTAGCTACGTATCCAAGGTTGGAGCTCCATGACCAACGCCACCCTCCCTACTTCAGGATCTAGACATCAACATATTGGTGGGCCAGATGTCCTCCCAAGAATCTTGACATAAGATGCTCCATATATCCATATCAACTAAATATGTAACATCAACCAAGCCAAGCATGCTTCTAAAATATTCAGACTTCTTATTCGGAAGAGATTTTGACAGTACATCAACTACTTGTTCATCTGTCAGAATATATTGTAGCTTTACGACCCCATCTTGTACCAAACTCTTGATGTAGTGGTACTCTGTTGTTGATATGCTTCATCCTTGCATAAAATACAGAGACTTTGGACATCTTGATGTTGCTTTTATTATCACAATTTATCACCGTAGGATCCAAAGGCATTCTAAACAAATTTGACAATACTTTTCTTAACCAAACAGCGTATTTTCCTACCTCACATGCAATAACATATTCTACTTCCGCACTACTTAATGCAACATGATCTAATTTTCTACTCATCCATGAAATCATTGCAGATCCCAAACTGAAACATCCACCTATAGCGTTCCTTCCATCAGTCTCATTTACCCCCAATCAGAATCAGTAAAACCTAATAGCCTAACTTCCTTTCCATCATAATTTAGGTAATGATGAATTGTGCCATGTAGGCATCTCAAGATATGCTTGGAAGCTATCCAATGGTCATGACGAGGTTCCAACTGAAATTGTCTAAGAAAATTTACAGAAAAAAAATATATTGAGTCTCATATTCACCAAGTACATTAGAGAACCCACCAACTTATAATAGCTAGTAGGATCAACGAGACTAGAGTCGAAGCTTTTCAACTTCTTGAGATTAGTGATCATGGGAGTATTCATAGGCTTGGAATTCATCATACCAAAATTTTGTAACATCTTTATTATATATTTACCTTGACCCAGATACATCTCACCAGTTTTCTGCCATATTTCCAAGCCCGAGTAATAATGCATGAGTCCCAGATATTTCATTTTGAATTATGTTGCTAGCATTTTCTTGCATTCTAGTATTTTGCGCTCCACGCCTATAATAAAAAAATCATCCACATATAGTGGTATAATAATTGGTTTATTCTTCACCACCTTGATGTAGAATTTTGTATCGGTAGAACTTTTGACGAACCCACTTCTTAAGAGATATGCATCCATCCTTGCATATTGTTAGCATCAGGTTTACACCTTCATTTCAAGTCAATGACGTTAGTATATCTTTTTGAAAGTCATAAATCATGTAAACGGGGGTGTTGTATTCATTATAAGGTTTTCTAACACTATGGAAATGTGTTATTAAAAATCTTTTACCTAATCCTAAGTCTATGCAAAATTTCGCTAAGTGATTTGAAATATAGTAAAAACCAGGTGGTGCTACAAAATGTTTTCATAGTGCTTTTCGAAAAGAAAAAAAATGAAACTTGATTTCTGATCTGCTAAGTCATCTTTTTTTAGAGCTCAAGCGGTGGTTTGTAAAATAATGGTCATCCTCCTGCATTATGTGACATTTTCCAACATTTTTAAGCCCATTTGAGTCATTTTAAAACAAACCCTAGTTTACCCTATTTGGCTTAAAAACGGTTTTTTCAAAAAACCCAGTTTTGTTGCTTTCCAGTGCAGAAAGGGTGATGTTGTCTTGCAATATTTTGTTAGGCTTTTTCAAGGTTGGTGAAGGTTTTGCAGGTCTTGGAGCTTGGAAAAATGGGTCGGTCTAACCATGTGAAGAGGTTCAAACCTAATGATATGTACTTCAGAGTGTACCCTGAAATGCTTTATCTTTTCAGAAGTGCAAGTTGGGAACCGGTATTTCAACGTTTAATGGGTACAACATCAGTTGGTGCCATGATTTTGTCTTCTCTTTCGATGGAAATACAACTATAATCAGGACATTATAGTTCCCTATCACATAAGAGTCGGTTGTTGAATTAATATGTTGAAAATAGCAACAAGAAATGACAAAAATAGGATCCAGAATATTCCAATTTTAATTTGTCCTTGAATTAAATTTGTGAATTAAATTCGAATTTAGTCTCACCAACTGCTTGGAAATAATTAATTAATTCATTATGGATTAATTAGTTGGAGAAATTCAAGTTAGAAGTCTTTCTGAAGTCATGCAATAGTTATCCCTTAAATTAAGGAGCTTATCCCTTAATTAAGGAGATAAGATTGAGTTATAATTGAGTTGTAATTAGTTAGCTCTGTTTACTGAGTTTAGTCCAGTTAAATTAGTTCCAAACTGGTTGAGGAACTAATTGTGAGTTCTAATGTACTCCAGATAACTGAAGATTCCCTCATCAGAAACTCATGCATGTCTGTTCTAAGAAAGACCCACTTGAGCTAAATGTCAAGGATGGGTTACTATTAGTTGCATGTGTTTTCCTATAAAGGAAACTCATCCATGCAGTCAAGGTAAGGTTCCTTGAGGATTGCACAGTTCTGAGAGTGTGTTAGAGAAGTGTGTGAGAGCAGGGTTACGTTGGGTGAAGGAGATCATCCCAAAGGTAAATGTGCAAGGAAATTGGAGCTTGGAGGGCAGAGGAGAAGGCTTGTGAGAAGATTTGATTTCCTGTGAGAATCCAAGAGGATTGTACTAAGAGCTGGCTAGCTGTGAGACCTAAGGCTTTGTATAATTCTAATGTATTTCCACCTTGTATGATAATACAGATTGTGGGGTTTTTAGTTGAGGATTTCCCTTGAGTATTTTATGTGTTTCATGTGCATTGATTCTTCTTCTTATGGTTATATGTGTTTAGCTCGATCTTTAAGCTTCCGCAAGTTTGATTGTAGAAGTAGATTATAGTATTTTTCTTCGGTATATTGCATTATCTAGTTAATCTACAGTCAGATTTTCTACATATATCTAAGAGGTAGATTTGTAGAGAATTTGCAGAATTTCTACATGGTATCAGAGTTGATTTTATTGGAGCACTAAACGGTATATAGAGAAGAGAATTCGAAGTTTGAAGTTTGGGGTTGCAGGTGCAAATCAAATCCATATCGTACTTCAAGGTTGGCCAATGGTGTTCTCTGGCTTGAGACTCGAGTATGCCTTGGAAAGCAGCTCGAATTACATAGCATGGAAAGATCGCATGGAGGCTGTATTAGAAGACAACAGCTTGAAGGATTTCATTGATCAAGAAATCCCAAAGCCATGTTCAACTAATGCACAAGATTTTGCTGAGTGGAAAAGTGTGTAGCAAGGGTGAGACGGATCATCCTTGAGGGAGTTCGAGACCATATTGTCTCCAGTCTCCATGGGAAGGATACTCCATATTCAATGTGGAAGACATTGAAGGACCTCTACCAGAATAGTAGCGACCAGAGGAAATTGGTGCTCAAGGATAAGCTTCGAAGAATCAAGATGGAGAACGGCGCTACTATTTCCACATATTTGAACAAGCTCACCACTTGCAGAGATGATCTTGGAAGTGTGGGAATAACTACTGTCGATGATGATATGGATTTCCTTGGCCTTCCAAAGAGATGGAATAGCTACCAAGACTCTGTGAATGGAAGGGAGAAACTGTCGAATTGGGAACGAATGTGGTCAGATCTCATGCAGGAGGAGATCAGGAGGAGCACTCGAGATGGTTCTTCATCCAAGGATGATGATGAAGAAAATATTGCCTTAGCAAGTAAGGCAAGAAAAGTGAAGGGGAAGGCATCCCATTCCAAATCGAATTCTTCTCATGGAGGGAAGAAGGTTGACACGTCTAAAGTGAGATGCTTTAATTGTCACGAGATGGGTCATTATGCAACTAATTGCCCATCGAAGAAGTCCAAGAAGGGATCCTCGAATGGATTGGAAGGTGAGGCATTAGCCTCTCAGTTTGAAATGGACTTCACCCTCATCGCATGCATGGTGTCATCGATGATGGGTTGTGCTTGGTATCTTGATAGTGGAGCCTCATTCCACATGACTGGCGATAAAAGTTTATTCAGTACCTTGGAAGAGAAATACCTCAAGATATGCATAGAGATGGGTGACAACGAAAGGTTTAGTGTTTCAGGAGTGGGCACTATTGCTTTTCATAGGGAGCATGGACCTCCTATCACCCTGACCAATGTGAAGTATGTGTTTGGACTGAAGAAGAACTTGGTATCAGTCGTGATGTTGGAGGACAAAGGCTACGATGGTGGTTTTAGTAAGGGAAAGGTTTTCCTTAGACACATCACCACGAGATAGGTGAAGCAAATCAGTTCACGAGTCAAGAACATGTATGCTCTTGAGGTTCAAGATGCATGCACAACCTTAAGGAGCAAGGCAAATGTTAGAGACTTGGTGGTTGAGAGGGAGAGTAAATTACCTCTCAACATGCAATCCCAGAAGAGGTCTCAGACAATTGTGGAGGAGCCACAATTAGAGTCAACAAATGGATCACATGCAGCCATACCTCCAGGTGTGAGGTGGGGCGATGTGAAGTGATAGCCCCAAGAAGGCTGAAATTGGGCAGGGTTCATTGAGAGGTTTTATCTAATGGATTGTACCTTGCTACGATAACCCAAAGTACATAGTAGCGGGAGGAATCAGTGGGATTGATGCAATCAAAGATCAAAGTGATAGAGGCTAGAGCAATCAGATACTAAAGAGCGCAGAGAAGGATTGACAACAATGCAGAAAGACTGAGTCAGCAGAAGCGCGGAGTTTTCAGTTGACAGAGGCAATAGTAGTCAGAGACTTTGATGACAGATGCATCATACTGATTCAAGTTGGATGTTTTTTTTTTGTTTCTGAAGTTGTTGGAGCAACAACACTAGAAAGAAGTGTTGCATGCAGAACATTCCAAAGGTTCAAGATCGAGATCGAGTTGAATTCCTTGTTGAGAGGGAGCGTTGAAAATTGCAACAAGAAACAATAAAAATAGAATCCAAAATATTCCAATTTTAATTTTTCCTTGAATTAAAATTGTGAATTAAATTCGAATTTAGTCTCACCAACTGCTTGGAAATAATTAATTAATTCATTATGGATTAATTAGTTGGAGAAATTCAAGTTAAAAGTCTTTCTAAAGTCATGCAACAGTTATCCCTTAAATTAAGGAGCTTATCCCTTAATTAAGGAGATAAGATTGAGTTATATTTTATTTGTAATTAGTTAGCTCAATTTATGAGTTAAGTCCAATTAAATTAGTTCCAAATTGGTTGAAGAACTAATTGTGAGTTATCAATTAGTTGATGCATGCATGCACTCAACTAGTGTACTCCAGATAACTGAAGATTCCCTCATCAGAAATGCATGCATGTCTATTCTGAGAAAGACCTAGTTGATCTAAATGTCAAGGACATGTTACTATTAGTTGCATGTGTTTTCCTATAAAGGAAACTCATCCATGCAGTCAAGGTAAGGTTCCTTGAGGATTGTGCAGTTCTGAGAGTGTGTTAGAGCAGTGTTACATTGGGTAAAGGAGATCATCTCAGAGGTAACTGCGCAAGGAAATAGGAGCTTGGAGGGTAGAGGAGAAGGCTTGTGAGAAGCTTTGATTGTCTGTGAACATCTAGGAGGATTGTACTGAGAGCTGGCTAGCTGTAAGAGCTAAGGCTTTGCATAATTCTGATGTATTTCCGCCTTGTATGATAATACAGATAGTGGGGTTTTTAGCTGAGGATTTCCCCTGAGTATTTTCTATGTTTCATGTGTATTGATTCTTCTTCTTATGGTTATATGTGTTCAGCTCTGATTCAGCTCGATCTTTGAGCTTCTGCAAGTTTGATAGTAGAAGTAGATTATAGTATTTTTCTTTGGTATATTGCATTATTGAGTTAATCTACAGCCAGATTTTTTGCATAGATCTCAAAGGTAGATTTTTAGAGAATTTGCATAATGTCTACACAACAGGTTTTTTAGCAGAAGGTGAAAGGTGGATCAAGAAGAAGACATTGTTGAATGTGGATTTAAATTTCTTCCTGAAAGAAGACTGCCAAAATCAATATTGGGATGCAGGGGTCCTCCAAAGAAAATTGAAACCTCAATGGGCTATTGCACTTAGAACTATTTAGCTTTTATTCACTAGTGAAGGTCAGTATTCCAAAGCTTACCTATATCACATGAGGTCTCTTTGTCACTTAGAAGGTTTTAGGAAAATTAATTTGTCATACTTCTTACATCAAAAATTGTTGAAAATTTGCACTAAGGCAAGGAAGAAACCTGAATTACAAGCTCACGATATTTGTCATCATAGTCTCATTAAGATTTTATATATCCATGAGTTGAATAAGCAAGTGGAACAGTTAAGGAAAATAAGGCAAAGGAACCCAAACCCACATGTACCTAGAATATCAAGAAGAGGCCAAAACAAAGTTCTTTCTCAAGTTGTAGCCCGGGAAACTAGAGGAGAATCTATCTAACCCCAAGCTAAAAAACATGAGGAGGTCCCTGTGAAGATGCCAAAGGTTGAGGTTTATGAAGGAAGGAATAGAAGCAAAATACACCAACAGAGAATTATGATAGAGGAGGAAGAAAAAAAAATAGAAAATCTCAAAGAGAAAAAAGGGTAAATAGAAAGTTGAAACAAAGGATGAGGAAACTGAGATAGACGTTAGGATTCAGGGAAAAAATCCTCACACGCGGCCTACTAAGAAACTGAGGATGAATTTCAAGGCTAGAATGAATCCTAAGTACAAAGATACAGTCATCATCCTTCATGAAGAAGAAAAAACATAGCAAACTTCAAAAAGTAAGAAAATACTGATGAAAACAAAGTATGTCGAGAAGAACAAAGGCAAAACCCTAAAAACTGATAAAATCCCATAAAAGCTAACCAAGGAGGGTGACAAGGAGTCCAGATAAGTTGTACATCCTTTCTCAAGTTGCAGAGGACATAGGGAAGTGATCAGTTGACTCCAAGGGCAGAGTATAGTATAAACCCTAATTTCGGTGCACCAAACCCTAATAAATATTTAACATTTTGGTTTACCATGGTTAATCATAAAGCAGTAATTATTTTAAGTATATAGTGGTAAGATATCAAATATTGTTTTGGCCTAAGGAGTATGAGTCAACATGAGGAAAGGAAGCAGTAAAGAAGGCATAGAGTTACATAGTTTTGGCATCATTTCCAGGTGCATGCATCAGTTGGATACGAGGGAATATGAGTTTAGCTTCAGAGATCAAGCCTGTAAAGCAGAAGATCGTTCCATATCCTATATTGCAACAGATAACTCGCTATTCTGCTAGGATACTAGTAGCAGGAGTGTATAGTAGCCTTGTACTTTGTTTTGACTAGGGATTATGTACCATATTAATGATTTGAATAGATTAGAGGAAAGAGTTTATGTGATTTTTGTCAAATAAACTCTCAAATATTATGTAAATATTTTGTAATTATTGCTACCATACTTCAAGGAGCTCAACTCTATTGTATTTTCTATATATTTCATCAAGAATATGAAGGGTTGGATTTTCTGAAGAATATAGTCATTGTTTGTGTGTGTTTAAATGCTTTAAATACTTCATTTTCCACAATCAGTAGATTCTGACCAGTGATATAAATATTCATGAGATAGTTGGTTTTAGTATGTATCTCTGTGCCTTTTTACATTTTATCCTTTAATAATCTCGTAAATGCATTCCTTTTGAATGCTTGGAAAGGATAAATTAATTCAGAATTCATTATGTTTTGATAATCTAAGTTAAGTTTTAAAAGGTTCCCATCCTGGCCTTCTAAAGCCACCATAGGATTCATTGTTCATGCATTATAGTGGTGGATTGTTCTTATTTTTCTTCATCCATCTACAACAAATGGCAAAGGTCTAGGATCTTCTATCCACCTTGCCTTTATCAATCTTGATTAGATAGCCAGTTATCTTGGTAAACCTATCTAAACCTGGCTATTTGACTCCATCACCCAATGAGTTATTGATTTCAGGCCCAACCAAACCATACATCAACACAACCTAACTAAACATCTAGTCACAGTGTGAAAGTCAGAGAGATCCCTCTCTAGATTGAAGGGGCTAGCCTTCAATCTACAAGTTGGAGTGAAAAGGTTATGTTGGGAAATTTCTCCTACAGCCAAGAGAAAAATTTGTAAGTGCTAACACATACCATGCCCTAGCAGCTTTAGAGCTTTCTTGAGTCTGCAAACATATTTGTCTTTGTTAAAGCCTTCTGGTTGTTCAATGTATACTTCTTCATCAATGGTTCCATTTATAAATTGTGTTTTGACATCCATTAGATGGATATTCCATCCCATAGTAGCAGCTAGCGAAACCAAAGATCTTATAGTAGTAACCTAGCAGTAGGAGCAAAGGTTTCTTCATATTTTATTCCTTCCTTTTGTGAGAAACCCCTTGCGACGAATCTAGCTTTGTAATTGTCTATGCTTCCATCAACTTCATGTTTGATTTTGTAAATCCGTTTGGAGGTGACAATTGATTTGTCACTTGGCCTAGGAATTATTTCCCAAACCCCATTCTTCATGATGGATTGATATTTCTTGCATCGCCTTCTTCCATTCTTCTTGATGAGCAACTTCTTCAAAGGTAATTTCTTCTACTTCTATTAATTTTGTCACGTATATTGCATACCCTGAATACCTCTTTAGTCCTTTGCTTTCTCTAAAAGTTCCTTTAGTTGCTCCATGTCCTTTGGCATCTTCAAGTGTATCTTTTAACCAATTTGGCCTCTTCTTTGTTTCGGAAATGATTATAGGTTGAATAGCCTCACTTGGTCCTTCTTCTTCTTCTTCTTAGTTTGTAGTTGTCTTGTCATGATGCTCTCCTTCTTCAAATAGTGGTATGTCTTCCTCATCAGATTCGATTAGTATATCCTTTGATCTTTTGTAGGCATGGTTTTCATCAAATATAACATCCTCGCTAACTTAGATTTGTATTCCTTAATGTGGATTCTATGTCTTTGATGAAATTTTATATCCAATGAAGATCCCTTTTATGCTTGTAGAATCCAATTTATTTCACTTGTCTTTTGGAACATGGATGAATGTGGGACACCCAAAAATTTGGAGATGGTCTACACATGGCTTCTTCCCTATGAATGCTTCTTCTAGTGTCATATTAGCAAGGATTCTATGAGAACTTCTATTTTGTATATACATTGTTGTCGTTTATCCTCATAGAAATTTAGGTAGATCTTGATCAAATAGCGTAGTTCGTATGCATTCTTCAATTGTTCTATTATTCTTTTCTGCAACTCCATTTTTTTTAGGGTTGTAGGTAACAATGAGATCCTTCTTAATACCTACATCTTTACAATATGAAATATATTCTTTTGAAGTGTATTCCCCTCCATTGTCAGATCTCAAAGTATTTATCTTTCTTTCGGTTATAGTCTCCACATCGAATCTAAATTCTTTGAAAATTGCAAATACTTCGTCCTTTTTCTTGAGAAGATAGAGCCATGTCTTTCTAGAGTGGTCATTAAAGAAGGTAATCACATAATAAAGATGGCCTCTAAGAGATTTTTTAGACATTGCACTGCACACATCGGAATGAATGAGGTCTAATATTTCATTAGACCTTGTATCACTGCTTGTAAAAGGTTTCCTTGTATTCTTTCCCAAAGCACATCCCTTGCATACTCCATGATCTCCCTTGATGTTGGGGATTCCCTTTACCATTTGACTAAGAGAGGGCATTATCTTGTAATGAAATGCCCATATCTTCTGTCATAGTTCGATAGGGTTGATCTCCATGTGAACTAGGGTTTGACGAGATGGCGTTATATCTCTATGTAGTCTTCCTTGATGAACTCCAATAATATTTTCCTTTTCAATACTTGAAAATTTTCCCCAAACCAAAACTTTACCATCTACAAAAGCAACCCTATATCCTTTATCTTCTAAACAAGAAATAGAAAGTAAATTCGTTTTCAAACCTAGGACATAGATTATGTTGTTGAGATGTAGCTTTGCTCCACTTTCCAACTTCAATGATGTACATCCAAGGCCCTTGACTGCATAATTGGTGTTGTCTCCTAGATCCACTACAAGAGATTATGGTTCCCTTGAAAGAGTATGAAGTTGTCCATGTTCTCCTACCATGTGTCTTGAGGTTCCACTATCAATGATCCATGCATCGTCATCATCAAGAGCACCTGTAAGTGCAACCAATAATCCTTCACTCTTGACTCCCCTAGATAGATTGTAGATGATCCTTCTAATCCAACTATCCTGCACCTTTCATGATATCGAGACCCATATTCAAATAACTTTCCATAGAGGGAGTAACCTTTTCTTCCAAGACTGTTTTTCCCTTCTTCAAGTGATTTCCAACAAAGTGATCTTCAACCTTCTTCCACCTTAGCTCTGATTCCATGTTGAGAAATCAAGGCTTATAGGAATTAGGGTTTGTTCCCTATTTCTTGATAATTACTTGTGAATTATGTTGGTTTATTTTACTTCTTTATTAGTTTATATTTCATCAGGAAATTACCAAATTATATCTTTATGAAGACCAAAAGAACAAGAGACACAAGATGCAGGCACTCAACCAGGGAAAAACCCCTCCAAAGGAAAAACCCATTCCAACTCTTCCACTAGTAGATTCAAATCAAGATGAGACAATCCAACACCTCTTAGACTTAGACAAAGACCTCCTCCAACCACCAAGTCAGCCCTTCCTTCCAATAAATTATCCATGTCAAAGTCTCCAAGTGACAGCGTTCCAATAGCAACTTCAATCCAAAATTTCGACTCCCAGCAACAGAATTTTGGCCCCCAGCTACAAAATTCCGAACCTGTAGTAGACTCATAATTTCGGACCCAACAACTACCCGGGAACTTCACACGTGTGAAATAAAGATATCCCAGAAACTCGAATTAGGTCTTCCCATCTTCTTTCATCCTTCTCCGGCTACTTCACTCTCTTTTCTAATTCTCTTCCTTGAAGATCGAAATTGTTGAGTGAGAGTTCCAAATAGGTCGAACTGCCTCTCTATATATGGCCTTTTTGCTGGGTCAAATTTCCCTAAAGTAGGTTGACTTCATGGGAACAGGGGCGACTTGGTGTGGAGGTGACAAATAACATTTTTTACTTAAAAACTAATTATTTTTACATGATACAAAAGCCTAAAAAGGATCTAATAAAAATGACAATGACTGTAATGACTTGATACAAAACCTAGAAGCCTTCAATGGAGACTTTGACCTAGAGAACATTTAACCAAGCATGAAACCCATACTTAATAAGTCATTTTCTTTAATAATAAAATTTATTTTGATAAGTACAATTATGAAGACCAATACTAGTTACATTCTTCAACAATTTTGAGGCATTAAATGATGCTTTTGGAGGTCAAAAAACGTTCATTTGCAATAAAACCTATGCCATTATTTTACACTTGGAGTCCTTTACAACAATGTAAGAATCACATTGAATGGAATTCATACACAAAAGCTATGTTTCCCGCAAGTTGACTTATTGTATTGACCATCATGGTATGAGAGGATGCCACATCAGCCCTTATTACTCATGCATATGGGACTAGCCACGTGTGGACTTTCAAAAAGACTCTAGAAATTCGAAATTCACGACTCTAGTTTAGGGAGTCAAGCCTGACCCTAGTTGGCTATTGGAATATATTAAACATTGAGCCACTAGGTGTAAGGGTTTCATTCTATGTTGTTGTATTTAGTTTCATAATTGAGTAGAGAAACTAAGAGTGGGAAATTAGAGAGAAAAACAAAGGGGGTTAAAATTTTGTAGTAGCCTTACAAGCTACTGTTGAGAAATCAATGCTAGAAGGATTAGAGTTAGATTTCTCTTTCTTGATAGTTACTTGTGAATTATGTTGGCTTCTTTTACTTATTTGTTATATTATCTTTCATCAAGCAATTACCAAATTATGTTTGCATGAATATCACAAAAACACAAGACACAAGATGTAGGCACTCTATTAAGGAAAAACCCCTATCTGGGGGAAAACCTAGTAAAAATCTCTTCCTTCAATAGTTTTCCTTGAGACTCTTCAACCTAGACAAAGACCTCCTCCACACCAAGTCGGCCTCTTCTTCTTCAATCCAACCTTCGACCTAGTAGCAGCAACGCTTTGACCCTAGCAACTTTGACTTGGCAGCTTTCGGCATTAGCAGCAGCTTTGACTTGGCAGCTTCCAGCATCAGCAACGGCGTCGACTTTGTAGCTTCCAACACTAGCAGCAACTTCGACTTGGTAGCTTTTGGCATCGGTATCAACTTTGACCTTGAAAAGGAGAATTCAATCTCCTAAACCAACCCACATGAGAGACACACACACACACACACCAAAACTTTGATTTTCTTCTTCCCTTCCTTCTTAACCAAACTCGCACTCCTTTTAGCCCTTTCCTTCAACTTTGCATTTTTCTAGCTTCCAGCTTCAGAGATCGAACTATGCTTGAGAGAGTGAGATGCTCCAAATGAAGTTGAATTGCCTTGCATATATAGCCTTCCAATGAGGTCGAATTGCCTTCCTTGAGGTCGACTTGATCTTCTTGAGGCCGAATTGGTGTGGAGGTTACATAATTCATTTTTTACTCGAAAATAATTATTTTTACATCGTTTGAAAGCCCAAGAAGGGTCTCATAAAATATACAATGATTCTAATGACTCTTTATTAATCCTAAAAGTCCACAATTGAGACTTTAAATAATAAAATGATGACCCAACCATGAAACCCATGCTTTAATAAGTCATTGTAACAATAATAATAATAAAAACTTTTGATAAATACATTTTATGAAGACCAAACCTAGTTACGTTTTTCAACGCTCCCTCTTAACTAGGGAGTTATTCATATGGAAGATATCAAACTATATGGCATATGAAGAGTTTAGGCACCGCAATGCCATGGACTAGATTCCTTACCAGGGAAATCTATCCAAGGTATCTCAACAGTTTAGGCACCGCAATGCCACGGACTACATTCCTAGCTAGGGCAATCTATCCAAATGGGACTAAGATGGACTAAATCTTGCAGCCTCTCTAGGTACCATCAGGCTTACTTACTGTCAATCAACCCAGGGATCTAGGTGCATATCAGAGGTCATAGCTCTATGACCAACGCCACCCTCCCTACTTCGAGAATTGCACATCAACACATAGTGTCGGCTAGATGTCCTGCCAGGCAATGTCTCACACACAAAGCCTCAACTTCCCGATTATTTCAATCGGTAACAAATCCTCCTTGATCAAACAAATCGGCACCAAATCTCTCCTAATCAAATTGATCGACAACTCTAGGCATGTGAAACATGTTATCGAAATTCTGAGAGATTTACATGTACAAACACAACCCCAATTAGTAACAAACTTTCAAATGTATATAAATAGATACAAACCTCTGGGGTCTTCCAAACAACTTGATGTTTCTTCTCAACTTTTCATAGTAAGACTTAGAGCTTTCCTAATGAAGTTTGATAGAAGATTCCTTAACCATATAGCTTCCTTTCCTACTTCTCATGCAGCAACATATGATACATATCAATCTGGATTTTCTTATCTCAACAACCCTTCAAAATACATTCTCCAATTTTCTTCTTTCACTCATGGCATTCACTAAAACTTACGGCTATTAGTCTTGGTCTAGTGCATGACACATGAAGTAGAGAACCATATCCATCACTCCCTCTTAGCCAAGGAGGATCTAATCATTCCTATACAAGGAATATACCCAAGCTCCTTCTTATCCTAGGGAGATTCCTTTCATTCAAGCTCCCTTTGAACTTAGGGGGCTCAACTTATTTTCTACAACATCAGAGAATCCTTCATGGCTTCCATCCTTCTCATCAAAGTTGTCATGACTATAATTATTCACACCATGCTTATCACATCAACTTCACTTTACGAAAATTTTCATTATCTTGAAGGTCACGTACCTGCACAACTTAGATAGAAAGTACGACCAAATCTACAGAAGCATGAAGTTAACCATATCAAAATCATGGAAGCATGCAACTTTATATATCAGATGCCCAAACTTAATTACAAACAAGAGACACATACTCTTCAACTTCTTACTAGGGATTTTTTCATAAACCCTAGACTACTTCATCAAGACTTCGAGCATTTCATAACAACTTTCATTACATCTAGGGTTTCAATGTTTCTTCCAAAGGTATGACATACCCTACTACAACATATAGCAAACCTTAGAAACAATTCAAACAAATATAGATCTACAAAGTATCTAACAATTTCAGAATTCACATGTTAGACTTCCTATTAGGATTTCATACAAACCCTAGATTTCATACATGAAATTTCAATAATCAAAACCAATGACAGCTCAATCAACAACATGACTAGCTTCCACTAGGGTTTGTTGCAAACCCTAGATGTTCTCAATCAAACATCAATCACAACTAAAACTTAGATTTCAACAATCTTACACAAATCTCACATTATCACATTGTCATCATATATCAAAGATTTGGACCTCTACTAAGGTTTAAGTACAATACCCTAAAATTCACAAATATTATCATCCTAGAAAATCAAACTTCGATTAAGGCTTAGTTCCAAAACCTGACTCATGACCATCAATAATTAGGTCAACTCATATATCTAGGATTTCATCATCATGCACAAGCACATGATAACATGTGTTAGTCAAACCCAACCACAAAAATATCAATAAGAGTTAGACATATAACAAACCTGATCAAACTAGTATTTGATCGGAAAAATGCATACATGCCAAGGATTTCATTTCTAAGACATTATAAGGGTCTTTCTTATACATCTTACCAAACCCTAATGATCTAGGGTTTCAATACAAAATATAGCAAACCCTAAATTATCAATACTTCAAAGGTTCGGGATTTCAAACATTATCATTCAACCCTAACGAGTTAGGGTTTACATATCCATACCAAAATCCCAAACATGAATTCATCAAAACATCAGACATTTTCTTTCAACAATAACCCTAAGCATATTAGGGTTTCACATATAATCATCGACATACCCTTTAGTTTGGATTCTCACATTGAACCTTTCTAGGGTTCCACAAGAATAATCAAAGATATAACGAGGGTAGATCTATCTAACAATGAGCCACCCAATCAAGAATATTTAAGATTCAAGAAAGCTAGAAAAAAAGATGTTAGTAATAGTTTATCAAGAATAAATATTAAAAAATTGTAATTCAAAAGATACCTCTTGTTTCTTAACAAACCTTGTAATTCCAATACTTTGTTTTGTGAAGCCTTCTTCCATGTTCCTTGAGTATTCAACAAGTCTTTTCTAAACAAAAATATAACTAGAAATGTGATTAGTATTTAATATAAACAAACTTAGATAAGTAAGGGAAACCAAATATAAAACACAATACAAAGAGTAAGATACTTGTCTTTGGAAGTTGGTAAGGGCTCCTTCCAAGCTTGAGGGATGCGAGGGATAGAGTCCCTAATAGTTCCTAGAAAATAGGTCTTTGACTTCGAGTTCTTCCATCATGTTCTTCTTTGGTGAAACTTCTTTGGTAAAGTTTGTTTGATCCATGCCCCTTCTTTCTTCGCCCTTTAGGCTTCTTGATTTCTTTGTAGACGTCTTCACTTTTCCTTTTACTAAATCCAAGACTTTATTCTTTTCGAGGATGAGATCTATCCTCTTCTTTTAAGCATTGAATGATTCTTGTAATTTTTTCTCTTCCTTTATTGTGTTAGACATTTTCCTTGAAGATAGTAAGCTTCTTTCCTTATAAGGTCTCCTTATGTGATTCTTTAATCAACTTCTTGAGGTTCCTTAGATTAATTTCAATAGATCCTTAAGTTGTATTTTTCCTCCTCCTTCACCTTAGTTCCATTCTCCAGCTTTTAATGATGTTGATCTCAAGCTTCTTAATAGCTTTTGTTATCTCCCAATTCCATTGTATGAGAAGATGATTCCTTTCATAGAGTGTGAGGTTGTTTACTCTTTCTTGTCATATGCATAGATGCTTCATTGTCAATAATCCATGCATTATCATTATTAAGTGAACCTGTAAGTGCAGTCAGGAACCCTTGGATTTTGACTTTGTTGAATAAGTAGTAGAAGATCTTTTTGATACAGCGTCCTGTAGTATTGAATCCCAAACTTATCATAGAGGGAGTAATCATTTCCTTCAAGCCAACGATGTGATCTTCATTCTTCTTTGACCTTAGCTTTGATACCATGTTGAGAAATCAATGCTAGTAGGATTAGGGTTAGATTTCTCTTTCTTGATAATTACTTGTGAATTATGTTGGCTTCTTTTACTTATTTGTTATATTATTGTTCATCAAGCAATTACCAAATTACGTGTGCATGAAGATCACAAAAACACAAGACACAAGATGTAGGCACTTTGCCAGGGCAAAACACCTATCTAGGGGAAAACCCAGTCAAAGGCTCATCCTTCAATAGTTTTCCTTGAGACTCTTCAACCTAGACAAAAACATGTTCTCCAAACCAAGCCAACTTCTTCAATCCAACCTTCGACCTAGTAGCAGCAACACATCGACCCTAGCAACTTTGACTTGGCAGCTTTCGGCATCAGTAGCATCTTTGACTTGGCAGCTTTCGACATCAGTAGCAGCTTCGACTTGGCAACTTCCAGCATCAGCAACGGCTTTGACTTTCCAGCATCAACAGCAGCTTCAACCTTGACAAGGAGACTTCGATTGACAAACACACACACCAAAACTTTAATTTTCTTCTTCCCTTCCTTCTTGACCAAACTCGCACTCTTTTTAGCCCCTTCCTTCTTGACCAAACTCGCACTCCTTTTAGCCCCTTCCTTCAACTTCACCTTGAGTGAGATGCTCCAAATGAAGTCGAACTGCCTTGTATATATAGCCTTCCAATGAGGTTGAATTGCCTTCCTTGAGGCCGACTTGGTGTGGAGGTTACATAATTCATTTTTGACTCAAAAATAATTCATTTTACATCGTTCAAAAGCCCAAGAAGGGTCTCATAAAATATACAATGATTCTAATGACTCTTTATTAATCTTAGAAGTGCACAATGAATACTTTGACTAATAAAATGATGACTCAAGCATGAAACCCATGCTTTAATAATTCATTGTAACAATAATAAAAATTCTTTTGACAAATACATTTTATATAGACCGAACCTAGTTACATTTTTCAATAGCTACAAGGTCTCAAGTAACTCCACAAAGAGTAAATCTTCCTTTGTACTTGCATATTTCCGTACCAGAGAAAAAAGTGTAGAGCAACCTCACCTTCTCGTTGGGTTTTCTCCTGAGGGTTTCCGAAGGCAATTTGTGTCTATTGTGGATGGTGTGTGTATTTCTTTGTGTTATATATTTCTCACATTTTAGCGAATTTATTCATTTAAGCATAAAATAGCTAATAAAGAATATGAGATCTAAAAGGAATTAACATTCACAGTTAATATTTTAGTATTTTATCATATCTATTGTAACTATAGTATTCAAAACCAACAAATTCGAACCATAAACCAGTCAAACCAGCCGATTCATTAGCCTAGGCCACAGAACCAGTTGAAAAACCAGGTTATCTAAGCAAACCCCCCAGTTTTTTGGTTTAACCGAGCATAAATCAATCGATTTATGACGAAACTGGCTAGTTTTCCCATAATCTGGTTGGTTTTATCGTAAACCAGTCAATTTATTGCCAGGTCAACCACGAACCCCACAAAATGTGGGTTTGGGAGTTTTGAAGCAATTTTGAGGGAAACTTGGGGTTGTTTCCCTCCAAAAACAAACCCTCCAAGAAAAGCATGCCCCCCCTCTCATTTGCTTCACACATCTCAACCCCAACAACGTTGGCAATCAATGATAATGTTAAATCCTTAAAGTAAAAGTGATGTTTCCTTTATCTTTCATTTTCATCATTTTAATTAGATTTTTAACATTACCGTGAAATTACTCTAGATGTTTATGAGTGGTTTCAACCTCATTGGATTTCATATGGAGAAACTAGAATTTTAGATTTTACTAAAGAACCAACAAACTAAATGGTTTTCAGGATTTCATGGCTTGGGTGTTTGCAATGTTTCCATTTGATCCTGTCATGCATGAGATTGGCATTTGATCAAAAGCATGAAGCCCCTTAAGAAACTTTATGTTGGTGGCACTGATTGTTGAACTTTGTTGATATTAGTGGTATTGATTGTTGAAGTCCTCTACCATGGCCTTAACAAAAATGTACCCTTCACTCAAAGGAAAATAATCGGTCAAGCATGCTAGACTTTTTCTACCACATTATAAGGTTGAGGAGATGAACCCTTCACTCAAACCAACATTATTGGTTAGGCATGTTAATCTTTTTCAATTTCTAACATATTATAAGGTTGAGCAATCCAAGTCTAAAGACTTTGAGCTAGATGATATTTATGTATCTCTTGTTGATGATCGCATTTCTAGTAGCGTTTATTCAATGATGAGTTTCATGAGAGATCACGTTGATCAGTGACTTATAGTTTTGATGTCTAGTTTTGCTAATACTACTACCACTACTACTAAGGTTGCAGAGAAGTCTTAGGAGTCCTCGAACTCTGAGCCGAATTATTTATGTAGCCCATGTTGATGATTCCATGTCTAGTAGTGGTGATGAGTTTGATCATGATGAGAAGTGATCGTGTTGCTCAATGATATGTATATTTGTAGTAAGTCAATGGCCCCATAGCTTGTAGCATTGTTTTTGGACTTTAGAGGTCATTTAGAGCCTCATTTATTATGTATTTTGTTGTTGATATGTATTGCACTCAGTGCCATTTTGATATATTCACCTTTACGTGGTATATAGATGAGAAAACTTTGCATATTTTGTCTCTATTTGTTTGGAACCATGGTTTTAAAATCTTAAAATATTTTTTTTTCATTTAAAAAAATAATTATTTTATATATTTTTTTAAAGACTGGTTCATTGAAATCTGACCAGTCCCGGTTTGATAGGTGGACCAGTCTGGTCACCGGTTCTAGTTTTGAATATTATGATGGTAATGAATTGTTCCAATGGCATATCTCCAAAAATTTACAAATCAAAGCACATGAAGAGCATATGGATGAAAAATCCAATCATAAGCCACCTCTTAATTTCAATGAAAATCAAATACATGGAGGATTTTGATGTGGATTTTGAAGGTCAAGCACCTCAAGACTCTAGTGAAAACCAAGAGAATGAAGTAAGAAGTAAGAATTTGATAGGCTCTACTCATTTTCCATTACATTATTTTTGGATGTTGTTTATTGATGCAGTATTCTCAATGCTTTGATTAAATGGACCTATATTTCATTTTGGAATATCATAATCTTCAGATGTGTTGGATATCATTGCTCTAGTAATGCTCTTGCTAAATTTCTACAATTTGGAACAGCAAGAAAGAGTTACTTTTTCTAGAGTGTTTTGACCTTATTATCATCTTTCCATCATTGGAATTACCACCCATCTGAGCTTTGACTTGACCCTATTCCCCAAATGGAAAAACACTAGTCTCTGGTCCTTCCATCCACTATATCTATTTAATTCATAAAAAAACTATTTTGTTAAAATTTACTCTTCATATCACCTTAAAACCCATTGCCTAAAATTCTGGCAACCTATTATATAGTAAAGACCCCCTTGAGCCAGAAAAGAGTCGATCCAAAGTGTAGAAGAGGACTGGTCAAGTGGCAATGACCTTCCTCTTAGTTGTTACACTAAATTCATGCTTGAACTATAAAACTTTATCTCAAAAAGTGAGGATTTGTGGTAATAATCATCATAAACACAAAATAAAAATATGTTAACATCTGCAATCACTTTCTATTAGCAATGCATTTATGTAACCAGGAGTATAGTATAATCTTTAATTACCTAATCAGATGTCCTAATCTATTTTGAGATTGAAGTCTCCATATGAATAGATAAATATGTTAAAATTTGTTGCGTGTGGATGGTAAAATTTTAAAATATTAAATTTATTATGGCTTTAGTTTGATATGTTAGATTTGTTAAGATTTGATTATATATATATATCATTCCTAATTTATGATTTTTCTAGAACGTGTATATATGATACTTTTTCTTTGGATTTTAGATTGTATCTTGGGATTTACAGGAATAATCATATCATGTATAAATTACAACCTTGATTTGTACCAAAACTCTATAAACACACCATTTTAAGTCATGCAGATGCAACATTTTATACATATTTTGGAAACATCAGAGTCAAAATAGTCAGAACGAAAATTCCGTTCCAGTAAGCTTTCCCTGCACTAACAAACTATAAAATGTGTGTTCCTCAGCATAATATTTATATCGGTTGCCCACCGATATCAACTCTCTCTAGAAATGCTCATGGCATATCTTGTTCTTCCAAAGCCATCCAAACAACAATAAATGGGATTACAAGAACATATCACAAGATTAGTGCCTAAAGTGTCTAATTGTTGTGAATAAGAGAGGCACTCCATACTTGTTGCAACAATCTATAGCATCTTGATCTCTTATGCTGCCACCAGGTTCAACAATTGCACCGACACCAGCTTCACATGCCTCTTCCACTGCATCTTTCCAAGCTGTCACACATGCAAATCTCAATAGAAATATAGAAAATATCATATGTTTTTTGATAAGTTTCATATAGGTAGCTTGCTTGACCGGATAATGAGATAAAAAGATGTACAAGAACCTTTAAGTATTTCCGTCACAGAAAACTTTACACCCCAGCAGTAAGTAATATAGGAAATGGCATGGAAAGAATATTAGCAAATTCCCAGACAATTATTTAACAAAAAGGTTCAAATATAGAGTATCCATATTCTATGGGAATTAAGATTTTCCAAATAGGATCCTTACCAAAAGGGAAAAATGCATCACTAGCAAGTGCTGCACCTTTGACTTCATCTCCTGCCTTTCGAAGAGCTATACGCAAGCTTTCAAGACGATTTGGTTGGCCACTGCCCATACCAAGCATGCACTTATTCTGTGCAACAAAAAGTCGTATTCAGGGCAAAATCCATTGATTCTAAGATGTTTCTAAATGAGAACTGCAAACATGGCATGAAGACCATTGGAAAGTAACTTTAAAATGTCCTCTATATAGCTTGTCCACACACATCATAAGTTTGGTACAGCGAGAATTCAGTCAAAGGAAATTATTCTACTTGTGCCTTGTTTTCGGACAGGCACTATAATTGAGAAAACCCTTTCTTGCAGAGGACTCCCTACCTTTGCTATGACAATTGCATTGCTTTTGACATGCTTGACACAAAGCCATGCGAACTTCGTATCATCCAATTCATTTTCTTGGGGGATCCTTTCAGATACAATATTAAACTCAATATCCTCTGGTGTATAATCATCAGAATCTTGCAATAACCATCCACCTCCAACTTGCCTGAGGGACCGCTTTCCCCTTTTGGGCATACTTGCTTCAAGTATCCGAAGATTTTTTGACTTCCCTTGTAATATCTCAAGACCCTTTTCGGTGTACTTTGGAGCAACTATAATTTCATAAAACATTCGGGATTCTCCATCTATTGGGCTCCTAAATTCTCGAATTTCTTTAGCAAGATCCTATAAGAATTGCCATGACACAGTTATTCCTCAAGCTCTGCATCTTAGTTTAGGAATAGGACTTGAATTTGGTTAATATCTAATATAGGGGAAAAACCAAACCTTACCTCGTTGACTTCTACATTGAAGGCTACAATCCCACCAAATGCACTAACAGGATCTGCTCTCACAGCAAGTCGGTATGCTTCCAGTGTGTCTGATCGAGATGCTACGCCACATGGATTTGTATGTTTTACAATAACACACGTTGGACTTTTGAATTCTGAAACACAATTCCATGCTGCATCTGCATCCAAATAGTTATTATATGACATTTCCTGCAAGAAAAGACATCACTTTGAATCAAGTTCAGTACTGTCAATCAGCTCTACTATAATATGTATCAAGAAGTGGGAATTATATAGAAAATACGTAGAATAAACAAAAACTATTCCCAGTATTCTACTTTTCAAACATTGCTTCTATGGGAGGTAGATGACTTGTTCAATGATTTAGTATTTGAACGACTAAGTGGTACTCTAATAACTGGAAATTTAATTAAGCAAATACCATTCCACCTGCATCTTTCCCTCTTAATATCCAGTTTTGGACATTATGCATGCATTTCTAAAACACAAAAATGCTGATCTGCAAACCTTTTTCGAGAGAATTCATCTAGTTTCATGTCTGTGGCTATAGACATCGCCATTTGCAACTAAGAAGCAAACAAAAAAATGTGAATCATTTATTCGGCTGATCACAAGGATCCGTTGGCAACAGTTAAATGTTACTACCTCACAAATATTAATTTGCAACGATCTTTGGAACTGCGAAATGACTAGAAAGTTTACTGTTCCAAGCATCTTTATTGCCATTTCAAAGTAGTTGTGAGAGTTAAATGGCCTATAGATAAAATTTGTAACAAGTATCAACTATCAAGTGGTGAGATGACCTTCCTATTCTTTGAACTGAACCATAAACGATTTTTTTGACATATGAAAAACAATTGTCTATTGTAATTGAAGGCATCTAAACATCCATGAATATATTGACTCATTTTTCAATTTTCCGTAAGAATATTCAACCTGAATGATTGGTGAAATGTTGCAAGCCTTGCATCCAATAAGCACAAATTAAAAGCAGGAAAAAGGATTTAATTAGATTAAATAGGCCCAAGTTTGAAAGAACCAAGAAAATCATTTAATACAAAATGAACACAAATAATAATATCATAAATAAAATAGAGCCACAATTACGATCACCATAAATGAAATAGGAGATGAAACAAATAAATACTAAGCCAAGAAACTATTGAAAAGCAAAACCATGTTCAGTATGAAATGCACCTCAATCTGTGTCAAATTGATCAAATAGCCATATAACATATTGTTAGTTTATGGAGCATCCCACTTGCAAAATAAGCACATCGGTTCCAAAATCAGTAACTTGTAAGCAGGTTAGCAACCATGTGGATGCTAAATGTGTAAAACAAAGCACATACAAAATCCAAAAAGTTGCAAATAGGACAAGTAATGTCAGGCAGATAATAATCCAAATAAAATAAGCAGTTTGCTTAGTTTACCTTTCAATGTTCATGAAACAAGACGTTTTACAATTTTTCCCTCAAGAAATATTTATAGGGTTGCTCAACAAACCACACTTAGAAATTAATGGCACGCTCATGCCACTTCCATACTTCATCATGTTAATCCTACGCAAGTAACATTGACTAGAAGAATCTGTGGAGTTATGCTTTTTGTGTTCCTTCCCTTAAAATATATCATTATTTGTACAATTTTGATTTTCTTCAAGGGTGCTTGGTAATTCTTTTGTCATTCTTTCTTATTGGTTTCCTTCGTTTTGAAAATATTTAATGTTGTAACTTCTATCTATTTATTTTTCTCCCTTTTAATTCTTCTAATTTAAATACAAAACTACTGGTCTTTCACAAGTTCTAGCTGTAGTGTGGCTATTAAGTTGTGTCTGGAGATTTAGCCCATCCATGGAGTGGCCTATTTCGTATTCTATAAGTATGTGTTGACTTCCGGGTTACTCTGAAAGTGTTTACACCATGTTTGGGGTTGGTTAATGACATTTGGGTACATGGTGTATGATTAACCCTTGAATGGTCTGTGAGGGACTTGAAAATCGGATGTGGCTTACTCATTGATTGTTTCACCTCAGTTGAATACTTGCATGAAATTCTTCCTTGGAGCGATGGAGATCTTCAGACAACTTGAGGCATTCTTCAGGATGGCCACATATAGATTGGTTGCTTGCTTGAGAGGAGACCCCGCATTGGAGGGGGAACATTTGCAATTCTGGAGGACATTAAGCCCAAAACAACATGAGGTAGATACTATTGTAGAAACTATAAAGGAAAGTAAACAGCCTTTTAGATGGACTGTAGCAGCTGATAGAAATTTTAAATTGGTGGAGCAAAAGATCACTGAGCAGCCAGTTTTAGCCCAATCAGATTTCAGTAAATCTTTTCAGGTTGAAACAAATGCAAGTGGAGCTGCCAATGGAGCTGTTTTGAGTCAAGAAGAAAAGCCAATTGCTTACTTCAAGAAAAAGTTCAATGAAGCTAAAAAAATATTCTTCTTATGACAAAGAATTTTATGCTATTGTTCAATCTATTTAAAAGTGGAGGCACTACCTCATCCCAAAAGAATTTATTTTATTTACTGATGATCATGCTCTACAGTTCATAAGCAGCCAGCCAAAGTTGAATCAGAGACATGCCAAATGGGTTGAATTTCTGCAGAAATTTACTTTTGTGATTAAACATACTAGTGGATCATCAAATAAAGTAGCCGATGCTTTAACTAGAATTAACTTAATTCTACAAGAACTTGAAATCAGTCTCTTGGGATTTGATGAACTTAAGGAAATGTACAAGCGTGATGCAGATTTCAAAGAAGCATATGCAGCCTTTGAGAACCCAGTTAGCATGGATACAACTCAATGGTCAAGTTATTTGATTCAAGAAGGTTTGCTGTTCAAGGATAGTAAGCTTTGCATACCCAGATGTTCCATGAGTGAGAACTTAATAGAGGAGAAGCACGTTGGAGGATTAGCAGCATATTTTGGAGATGATAAAACCTTTGCTCTATTAAATTCCTTTTATTTTTGGCTAGATATGCAAGCTGATGTAAAAACGTTTTGTGAACAGATGCGAAGTATGTCAGCAGGCAAAAGGGAGAAGCCAAAATGTAGGATTGTACCAAACATTTTCAATTCCTAGTAGGCCTTGAGATTCTATTAGCATGGATTTTGTTTTGGGAATACCTTGAACACAAAAAGTTAACAAATCTAGTTTTTGGGTTGTGGATAGGTTTTCTAAGATGACACACTTTATCACTTGTAGAAGAACTACTAATGCAAACAGTATTGCAAATGTATTTTTTAAAAGAAATTGTAAGATTGCATGGGTTGCCTAGAAGCATTGTATCAAATAGGGATACAAAATTTGTAGGCCATATTTGGAAACCCTGTGGAAGAAACTAGTCACTAATTTGAACTTTTGTTCAGCTTATCACTCACAAACAAATGGACAGACAAAGGTGCTGAATAGAAGTTTTGGAAACATTTTGAGGAGTCTGGGCAATGAACATCCCAAACAGCGGGATTAGATACTTTCTCAAGCTGAGTTTGCTTACAGTGACTCACTTAACAGAACAACACAGATGAGCCTACTACCCACCAAAAAAGGGAGACCCCATTGGAGAATTTTTCTCATAAATATCTCTTCAGCCAACAGCCAGCAGCCCCTAACAGCCACCACTGTAGCCGATGAATTGTGCCACTTGATTTCTGCTCCCTGCATCAGTCCTATGTCCCTTCGCCCATCTGTTGAGAGCATATGTTAGAAGGTGGGCAATCCAACCCAAAAGGTACGTTTTTCATTGTGCAATTGGGTGCTTATTCTTGTTTTTCTTGGGCATCTTGGGCATGGATTATTGGGTGACTTGGAAGAAGGGTGGGTTTTGACTGTGGTTTTGTTCCCTCACCTTAATGGTGGGGGGGAGGGGGGGTGGCGGCGAGCGCAGGGCGGGGGGTTACTCCTCAATCCTAGCCCCATGGTATCTCCCTATTGGCCTTTGGCTTTTGGAAGGACATTACTTGGGAAACCCCAATTTTGGTAGCATGGTCGTGTTTTCTCGAGACTCGTTCAACATTTTCACTCCCCTCCGCAGATTACAAGCCCTATTTCATCATTTTCCTTCTCTAGGTCCACATGACCACTGAGTCCACAAGGCACTGGCATACCCCATCCCCTTGTCCACATGTTTCGGTCAGGTCTGAAAATGTTGCCTTGGAGGTTGATGCAGTTAAAAGAACATTAAAAGCATATCATGACCATAAGTAAGAAACAAAAGAAAAGAATATTATAAAATGCAAAAGATGGTTGAGACATTAATATAGCATGTGGGCAAAAGCCAAGCATGAGCTCTACCTCGTATTATGGTCATCACCTGGGTTCCTAGGGCCCCATAAGTGCCCCTACATCATTAAGGAACCCATGCATGTCCCAACCCCTGGTGGGCGATGAAATGCCCCACCTTAAGGGGGTAATAACTACTTTACATCATACACAGCATGCTCTCATTTCCTGGAGCCCCGAGCAATAATACAATGAAAAATCAAGAAAAGGTAAAAGGAAAATAAAGAAGGGAAAAACAAAGGTTGGGGTAACTCATGTATCCATGATTGCTCCCTCCATCTATACACCCAATATGTGGACATCCCTCATCATTGCCACCCTTGAACCCACGGCATTTGGCCTTGAGACTCTATATCCCCATCCATTCATCATCATTCACATCATACATGACACCTATCAAATGAAGGATGTACCAGGAAACTGTCTTTCCCCTTAGGGGCTAAGAACACCTAATAGGGTTGTTTATTAGCCACTCATACCTAGGGAGGTAACACTATTACGAGATCAAAGCCCCAAATTTGGAAGGGAAGCTCAATATGAAGTCTCAACGTGCCCTTGATCAACAAGTTTGATTCAGTTAGATGCACTAATGAATTATTGTACCTAATGGTGAGGAGGCAACACTAGAAATTATACATAATTGGCAGGTGGTTTCATCATGGGTTGGGAAACTTAATTGGGGCCCATGTCCACCAAAGGATCATACTGAAACCCCTGGGTGAAGCGTTGAGAGCCATGGGACTCCCATCATGTGTATAACATCATTTCATGCCATGGCCACCCTCAGCAGTCTGCTCATTACCCCACATTATTCACGAGATGACGCACTTGGACCAGTTTGCCCCAACCAACTTAGCATTTACCATGTGGTGTGGCAGTTGATCCAAGGCCCAGAGGAGGTTTGTCTCGCCCCTTGAGACATGGGAGGGCAAGCACCATCGTCCAATCCCTCAACATTGGAGCATTACAGGCTATTCTATCATCAGGAGACCCATGAGACCAGTTGTCGTGCCCCAAATACAAATTGGGGTCCCACATGATGACATACTTGGAGAGTTAGAGGCCATCCCCTAGCTCGAGATTTATGGAGCCCTCTCACACATTTTGGCACAAAGAGGACTCAGTGTTGCCTTCCAACAACCCTACATCAACATGACGTCAACATTTTGGCTTGCATTTGGATGGCTAATTGATAAGTTTGTAAAGTTACTTGGTTAGCTTGTGACCAAGCGATGTATCTTGCCCATTTTTATAATGTTGAGAGGCTTAGGCTAATAATTCGACCTAGTAGGACTCATATAAATAGAACTTAAATTCATTTGTATCGGATCATGATCACACTTGGATTCTCTCTTGTAAAGAACTCGCACCTGTTTCTTTGGCTATTGGAGACTCTTTGGATGCATTTTGATGTATGGAGATGATTTGCACTTCTTCTTTGGAGTTATTTTCTTGAGTAATGGATGAATATATTGCATTCCTTCTTGTAAATGCCTATTGTTGATGAAATATTTCACTTGAATTTGTTTAACGTATGGAATTATTGTTGTAGAATATGCTAAATTCATGCCCTAATTGTTGAAGATTGATTTTGGAAAGCTTTCTAGTAAAGTATTGCATATGTTATCCAATATATGTCATGTAATGAATGTTCCTAGTGGATGAATGTCTTTGAATTCTCCATGAAACTCCATTATTCCTTGAAGTAGGTAAATGTTCAAAATTGGCATCTAGGGCATCAATTTTGAGCCTCCTTAGGGACATTTTATCTCATCTTGAACATCCTAAGATTCCCTATCCCCAAAGGACAAGGCACTAGTCCAAGTCCCTGGTGGTCAAACTTCCTCTTTCTCCATAATTTTTCCTCTTAAAACTCAATCCTTTAAGGCTAGGGAAAAAATTTAGGGCTTGTAGCGAAATTTCAAGGAGGCGATTTTTTGGAATTTGGGAGCCTAAACATCAAGCTTAGGGTCAAAGCTACTATGCTCCAAGTTTTGTGGGCATCCCCTCAAGTTTAATTCATAAAATCTCTTGCCCGAAGCACTACTCCAAGAGGGAAACCCTAGGTTCTTCTCCTTCAATTTGAGGACTTCCTTGAAGGTTGTATGAGCTTATTACTTATTGAAGTAAAACACAAGAAGCCTTTTCTCTCGAGGCTTGACCTTGTGAATACCTACTACCATCGAAAAACCTCAAAACCCTAAGTCTTGTGCCTTCTTTTCTTAGGCTTTTCTTAGAGAGCAATTTTCTTCTTTGAAGCCTTGTACCTTTATTGAGTCTCTCTTTCGAATGAGCTCTAGCTCCATCACCTTGTACCCTCAACCCTAGAATATCTATTATAGGTGATCATAATCATATCAAGACTCCTCCCATCAGTGAAAGTCCCTAAAGAGCAAGGGACCTTGATTGTGGTGATCATAATCATATCAAGACTCCTTCCATCGGTGAAAGTCCCTAAAGAGCAAGGGACCTTGGTTGTGGTGATCATCATCATATCAAGACTCCTCCCATCGGTGAAAGTCCCTAAAGAGCAAGGGACTTTGGTTGTGGTCACAGCGGGCCATCGTCCCATTGTTAGCACTTAGTCTAGCTCTTTGTCCTATAGGCTTTCCCTCTTTAGGGCCTACTCGATCTTGTGGTAACAGAGCCCATTCCAAATATTGCATGGAATGCATCCTAGGGGAGTGTAAGAACTAAGAAATTTGGAAAAGAGGGAGCTTATAAGTGCAAATGGTGAAGAATTTGCAACGAGTATGCAAGAGCTATATGAAAGAGTCAAGCAACAATTGCAAAGGAACAACAAGAAGTACAAACAGAGAGCAGGCATGAAAAGAAGATAGTTGGACTTTGAAGTTGGTGACCTAGCAATGGCATACTTAAGGAAAGGTTTCCTGTAGAAACATACAACAAACTTAAGCTCAAGAAAATTGGTCCATGTAAAATTCTAAGAAACTTTTCTTCCAATTCTTATGAATTGGAATTCCTTAAGGACATTGGAATAACACCAATTTTCAAAGTAGAAGATATGTACCCTTTCAAGAAACTACACAGTGTTACAACAGATGCACTTGTAAATGATGAAGAAAGGTTTCCAGTAGGAACATAAAACAAACTTAAGCTCAAGAAAATTGGTCCATGTAAAATTCTGAGAAATTTTTCTTCCAATGCTTATGAATTGGAATTCTATAAGGACATTAGAATAACACCAATTGTCAATGTAGCAAAGATGTAACCTTACAAGGAACTAGACAATGTTACAACAGATGCACTTGTAAATGATGAAGATTAGACCAGCAAGTAGAAGAGGCAACTACCCAAAGCAACTCAGAAAGAAATAGAAGCAATATTAGATCATAAAACAACCAAGAAAACCAGAGGTAAAGAGTATCTTTAGTATCTGGTTAAATGGAAACAACAACCAATAGAAGATGCTATATGGATGACAACAGTAGATATTATTAAGTATGGTACAAGTGTTGAGAAGTTGATGAACAGTTTTTTTCTTCCCCAAGAATCTGATGCAGGAGCATCTACAAGCCAAGACCATTTTTGAACTTTGGGTCAAAACTCATTTACTAAGGGAGTCAGTTCCCTAATTTGTTTACCAAGGGAAGTTGGGTTCATTTAATTTGTAATATTTTATCATAGTCTAGAAAGAATCTAGAATTGTTAGGAAGATAGATGAGTGATTGCCATTAAAAAGGGATAAAATAGTTGAATTAGGGATTTGTTAGACAATTTAGGAACAAACTAAATTTGTTTGGATTTGTATGAGAACTCTATGAAAAAAGGAGTTTTCATATGTAATTAAGTGATCAAATTAGAGAGGGTAGAGAAAGATAAATATTGAATACAATAGGAAAAAAATCTATGTAATCTTCCTTTGCTAAATAATTAGATATATTATTTTCTTTTATGTCTTCATGTGATAGATCTTGTTTCATCTTCGAACTTGAGCATATTGGTTATTCTTCTATCCTTTGTTGTTGTAAAGCATTGAATTCAAAGTGGTGAGTTCATTGTAGAAGTTGGAAATCACAAGTTAAGTCGCAATGTTGCATAGAAAAACACATCTAGAGTGAACAAAAGAAATCCATTCATGTATCTGAATCTAAGTCTATTTGGAAAAGAGTTAAGGAGCAACTCGAGATCCCAAATTATCTAGATTAGAGTGTTGTTTTTGTGGAACCCATATAACAATACATATTCGGGCCCTCGACCAAGAGTTTAACTATGTGAGCCCAACCTCCAAATGGGCAAATCAAATTTTATTAACACATTTGATGTGGGACACATATCCGATTAAGAAGATATCCAAGCTTCGACAAATCCAACTCTCAAAAAAAAATTGGCACTTGTGACCTTTCGAATTTTGGATCTCGATAGTTAGAGTCCATTCATAACCAATCCAGAGTGGACCCCATGATGAGTTCACAGAGGAAAATTGGGCTATAAATTATCTGGTGGTGCAATGTGAGCATGCAAAAAGAAAGGGACTGATCCAAATCGTTGGTTCAAAGAGTGATACTAGATGCGAGTGCTAATAATTAGATTTACGATTCAGTTTCCGCTATTGTAATTAGATTGAGATTTCTGCCTTTTAAAGAAAAGATTTTGATGTTTTCTTGATAGTGCTATTTCCGCTAAGACTAGACTAAGTACTAGTTTCGATCCAAGGAGATTCGATCTGAGATTTCTGAGAAGAATTAATCAGAGAGATAAAATATGATTTGAAGATAATTCCTATGTTGCACGGGAACCAATCCTGAGAGCTGGGAAACCCATTTTGGTGGTTGCCACACTCCCTAGAACTTTGGAGCTGCACAGGAACGATCCTTTTTCTATGGGAACGGCAAAGGAAGCTTCGGACGATTTCCGGAACTATGAAAGCGTAAATCGGCAACGTTCCAGCATTCCCATACGGAAATTGGTGAGGAGAATGTGGATAGGAATTGGCAACAGTCTCTTTGCTATGACGGCTAGTTCGGAACGAGAGATTCCTGATATGGTTTCAATGGAAAGTGTCAGTGTGAGCAGACCCAAGTGAGCTTTGATCTGTTCGTATGAAAAGAGTAAGTTATGACAATTGGCAACTTGATTGAGTACATATATGAATTTACCCTTTGAATTCAATTGTATTACTTCTTGATATTGAATAACTCTTGGTGGAAATTCCTTCTTCACGGCAATAGGTGAAAACGATATCAATTTGGTAAAGATTCGTTTATACCAGATGCGGGTGACTCTCCCACATCCAGACTTTGTTGTGTGAGCTATTCACCCACGAAATTGTATAGTCGGTTTTACCGACAAACAATATGGGAAGTCAAAAGATAAGGCAAGCCCCAAAGAAAGGGATCGGGGCAAAGAAAGACGCACTTGTTGTTACACACTGTACAATCAAAGGGAAATATGCACTTGCAATTATTAGACGATGCACTATTTGTCTTTCCACCAGTTTTTGTGGATAGGAATTGGCGGGAATGTTTTTGGCGCTAAAAAGAACCTCTAGTTCCTCCATAAATGTTGGTTGCTACACCTCTTTTCACTGAGAGCTTTCGTTGTTGTCTGTTGTTGTTTGGTGTTGAGAGTCGAGAGCGAAGTGTGTTGAGAGTGAACTGCATTGAACTGTGTTGAGAGCGAACTGTGTTGAGAGTTGGAGTGAACAATGGTTGCCCATCATGTTGATTTGGGGTAGCATCGGATGTGCTCTAGCCACGAAAATTGGTGGAGAGGCTAAGGCACATGAGATCTCCAATACCCAGAAAGGGTTTGGGCAGATTCTAAACAATTTGGGAGATATTAAAATAATTAGTATTTTTAATGAAGTCCCTAAATCTAAACTTAGGGAAAATAAAATATTAATGTGAATTAATATAAAATTGTGTTAGAATGGTCCAAAAGTTAAGGATCAAGCCAGATCTTATCTTAGCCGTTGATTAGGGACTTAGTCTCGGTCGTTGATTTGTCAATGAGAAAAGTATAAGAGGAGGCTTGATGGTCACTTGGAGAACATACTGAGGGAGACTAGTCAGTTCCATTTTTGGAGCGAGGTCAGCTGAGAAATTGAACCAGTGGTTTGGTGAGCAGTCAAGAGGCAGCGAGTACGGAGCAGAGAGGCGAGATCAGCCACTGGAGATCAGCGCTGAGGCAGGAGAGGCAGACGCAGAGGCAGCAGAAGATCGCGCAATCACTAGTTGGGCCTGCGTGTGTAACGCAGAGAGGCCCAGCGCTAACGCAGAGGGTTTGAGAGCCACGCAGAGGTCAGTCGAGCTGACAATGGGATTGGGAGAGGTGTTGGAGAACTATTTCTCTTTGGATAAGCCAGTTTGGCACCTTGTTGTACTGAAGAATTGTTGAATAATAAAATCCTCCCTTGCTGCACCGGTTTTTCCACATTGGGTTTTTCCGGGGACTATTGTCCAAAATATCTGTCTCAATGTGTTAATGCTTGTGCATATGTTTGTTTTTGTATTACGGTGTGATGTCTGCAGCAGTATTTATTTTATGTTTATTGAAGTAATTTCATAAATTACTTATTGTGGAATAAGTAGGAAAAATAAATCAGTTGTTGCAGTGATAGAATTTTCACACTTCAGCAATAAATAACTTCTTGTTTAACCTTCAAAGGTTCAAGTAAAAATCAAGATCAAGCATATTTTGTGTATATATTCGGGTTGTTTGGGAATGCAGCATTTAACTTTAACTTTGTAAACCATTAATGCTCAAAGGCTTTGCGCGTGACTTAATGTTGTCATAGATATATAATTAAAGGTATGTACTTCTGTGGATGATTCAAGATTGATTCTCTTTTCTCCTCCTTATCTTCTCGATAAAAAAATGAGAGTCGAGAGTGAAGTTGGATTGGACAATACCTCGAAATCTAATCAGTGCCTAATGCTAAAAATAACATGTTGATATTCGTTGGCTGAAAATTTTGGTTTCACTGTTAAAAGGAATTGTCGTCTCCTAGCTTGCGTTATTGCCAACGACAGAAATCCATATCAAAAATCTGCAAATCTCCAATTTACACTTTTGTTTTCGTGGGATTGGATATTAATCATATACTTAATATTAGTAATGGTGCGAAATTAACTTACATAGTGGTAAATTTCTTAACTCATCCTTTGACAAAAACCTTTAACCTTTAGATAAATTTCTTCTCAAGAATTTTTAAAGGTTTGGAAGGCAGAACTGGAATAATATCCCCAATCTATTCTTTTACGTATAAAAGTGCTTTGTATAGGTTTTGGTTAAGCATTCTAGTTGCCTATATTTAAATGCAGGTAAGAGTCAAGACTATCATGAACTGGTATACGGCATTAACCCATCTACTTCTAATCTCCATAGATTAGATGGTTGTAACCCTAACTTTGATATGACCTCAACTTTGATGTTATCACGTAATTTGATTTATTTATTTCTAACTTCGATAGCTATTTTTATTTAGATCATAGATTTTTAATAATAAAGAAAATTCAAGTATTTAACTCATTTTTATTTTCAATTTGATTTATTTATTTTTAACTTGGATAGCTATTTTTAGTTAGATGGTAGATTTTTAATAATAAAGAAAATTCAAGTATTTAACTTCATTTTTATTTTCAATTTCGCTTCTATACATCAAATTTCAAAATAGTTTGCAATGTAATTAACTTATTAAGTTAAATATTAAAATACAAGAAGTAATTAAATTTGCAAATTTCAATTCCCTGAGGCTTTTTAACTTGGATAGCTATTTTTATTTAGATAGTAGATTTTTAATAATAAATAAAATTCAAGTATTTAACTCATTTTATTTTCAATTTGATTTATTTCTTTTTAACTTGGATAGCTATTTTTATTGAGATGGTACATTTTTAACAATAAAGAAAATTCAAGTATTTAGCTTCATTTTTATTTTCAATTTCGCTTTTATACATCAAATTTCAAAATAGTCTGCAATGTAATTAAGTTAAATATTAAAATACAAGAAGCAATTAAATTTGCAAATTGCAATTCCCTAAGGCCTTTGGTGATGTACAAAAGAAAAAATGGGAGTAAAAATTGACAATATAGAACCTTGCCACAGTGACTCATGGGACCTCATATTGAAGATCTGCTAAGAAAATGCTCAATCTGTTTTTCTATTGTCTTGGACTTCTTCTCATCTCATTGACATGCTGTCATAGATATATTAGTAAGTGTGCAAAATTAACTTACATAGTTGTTCCTAGTAAGTATGGAAAGAAATAAAAAGTACTTGGGTGTAAGCCCTTAACCACTTAAAAGTTAAGAGCAAAGATTAGTTTATGCTAATTTATTTCATTATTTTTTTATGTCAACACTTCTTTTTTATAACTAAATGCAAAACATCAAAGTTTTTCTATTTCGTTTTATTGGTATTACACATAGATAGTAGTTATTATCCACATATGTAGTTATGTAAACCTTAGTGTGTTTTTTTTTTCTTAAGCCTTATTGTTGGTTCAAATTTTGATTCATAGGCAGAACTTGATAGGTACATTTGTATTTTTGTATATAAGTACAAGTTATTTTTTGATTTCTCATTGTACATTTTGTTTATCAAATTTCAGGGAAATTATGGAGGGTGGTAGTTCAATACCAACAAGTGGATATGAAAATTCTTCTCTTCCTCCAATTCCAAGTGGTCAAGTCCAACAAAGCAAAAACCCCAAGAAACCATTGTTAAAGTTTGTGAAGAAAATTACTAAAAACAAGAAAAAGAATAGTGGTGGTTGTGAAGAATGGATGTGCACAATGTGTAACCATGTGTTTAAAGGAAGCTACATTAGGGTGTGGCATCATCTTCTATCCCTATCCGGTGATGGTGCAAAGGGTTGTACATGTACTATTTTGAAAAGGATGGAGTTGACAAAGCTTCATATGGCTTCCCTAGGATCCAATGTAATGAACTTGGACAATCTTCTTCCCATGATATGGAAGATTCAGTTAATCAAAATGCATCAAACCAATTTGAGTCTGTAGGGGGGTCTACTTCTGAGAGGAATAAGAGGCCCACTAGTTTTGCTAGGGAACAAATTTCTAAAATCTACAATGTAGTACATAGGGATGAGGTTGATGATGTTAAAATTGGCAACTAGGGCAAAACTTCATGTGGGTCATCTTATTCATGGCTGATAATATGTTCATTAGATTCCTCTCGTCAAGAGGTGTAGGATTGATATAAAGATCATCTGATTCTATAAGTATTCATGGAGATATGAATTTATTTTGATTATGGAATTATTATCAAGCCAACCTACAACTCATGTAAGCTCAGTAGCCCAACAATCGCATCTGTTCAAACACCAACGTTGTGTATAAATATAGGAGGACTTTTCCTCATTTGGACCCACTCATCTCATTACATCTCTCTCTCTTTACTGCGCAGAAAATAGTTTCTTCTCTACTACACAGAAAAGGGTCTCTCCCTCACACGTGAAACCGGAAGCTGCTGAAACTGAAGCTGCAACTGCAGAAGTAAAGTTTGATCTGCATGGACTAGAAGATCTCCTCATCTAAACTGCGTTGTAGGTTCATCTGAACCTCCTCTGAAAGCCGCAACTTTTGGTGGTGGAATCAAGTCAATCCGACAGACGGTTTGCAAGATATCGACTGCCCTAGTTTGAAGGAAGCTGCTGAAACTGAAGCTGCAACTGCAGAAGTGAAGTTTAACTAGCGTGGACTAGAAGATCTCCTCATCTGAACTGCACTGTAGGTTCATCTGAACCTCCTCTGAAAGCCGCAACTTTTGGTGGTGGAATCAAGCCAATCCGACAGTCGGTTTGTGAGATATCGTCTACCATAGTTTGATGATCAAGCTGCTAATGTTGATGTTGTTGATCTAGGGTTTGCTACTATTGATATAAATCAGATTTATTGTACTAATTCTCTCTGCTAAATTATTGAAGATAAAATAAGATTTGATCAAAGGGTTTCCCCACACATTGTGGGGTTTGTCCCTGGCTAGTCGCCACATCTTGTGTCTCTTGTCTTGGCTTGTTTTCTGTTGATCGTTTAATGTTCTATCTGCACTTTAATTTATGTACATGTGATTGCTAATCTGTGGAATATAATAAGAAAAAGAAGTAAACTGTTATAAGCATAGAACATACCATAACTTAACATGGTATCGGAGCTGAGGTGAGGACAAAGCCCGAGCAAGAGCAAGAGCAATCACCAAAGAGAAGATTGGTGAGGCTATCCAAAAAGAAATCTGGGGTCCTCAACACTCTACCGAAGGCAAGCTTCGTAAGAAAGATGACTATCACGGATGGAAGATGTCTATCGATCTAACCCTAGAAGATCCAGGAGTGTTGGACCATGTAAGAGGCAATATTGTTGAGCCTCCTCAAATGCATCCGCTGCTGCATGGAACAAATGGAAGAACGGAGAAGTTAAAGCAAAGAAGATCATCCAGGACTTTATCGACAAGCACTTGGTGGCCTACATCTCTGAACTGGACACCTCCAAGTAAATCTACAATAAAGTGGTGAGTTTATTTAAAGTTAATGATGCAAATCAAGTTTTGTTTCTTAGAAATAAACTGAGGGAAATCAAGAAGGGTAAAGATGAGAGTATGAAAGCATACTTCTTAAGAATAACCGAGATCAAGAACAATCTCCTATCTATTGGGGAGACTATTACTGACAGAGAAATGGCACTCATGAATCTTGGAGGATTACCATCCGAATGGTACGTGTTCAGGACTACTCTTTTGAACAATAATATAATTCTTGGTTTCAAGGAATTAATGGCTAGATGCATTCAAGAAGAAACAAGGGTAGAAGAGCAAGAAATGCCCATGCCTAAAGGTCCTTCTGCTGCCTTTTCTTCTCATGCTAAGAAAAGGAATAATTCCGGGACTAAATCAAAAGGAAAGGCTGGACCTAAGGGTGGAAGAAAAGGATGATGTTACATTAAAGCAGGTCACTATGCAAGGGAATGCCCTGATAGAAAGGACTCTCACCGTGACAATGATCTAAATCCCTCTCAAGGTAATCGAAGGGATGGAAAATTCAATAACAGAGGTAAAAGGAATGTTGGAAATCAAGGAAGAGGACAACCATTCAAGAAGGCTAGAAATTCCAGGATGTATCAAATGCACCTGACCTCCAAAAGAACTTGGTGTCCATCTCGACAATGGAAGACAAGGGCTACAAGGTAACCTTCAGTGATGGCAAGGTACGTGTATTGAAAAATAATGTTAAAGATGGCTTTACTCTTGGGTTTCGTGTTGATTCATTGTATCAGGTCGATGGAAGTCCGCTAGGTGTCATGTCTTATGACACATCTCTTCAATCCGAACTTTGGCATCGGAGGTTTGCCCCCCTTTCATTATAAATATCTACTCGGTGTAAGACAAATGGTGACAGGGATGCCCGAATTCCGAGTAGAGAAAGAAGGTGTATGTCCAGGATGTGCCGAAGGAAAGCTCAAAAGGGGACCATTCCCCTCAAGCCAAAGCAAGACCTCT
>APFE030622907.1:119663-163804 GCA_000404065.3 Pinus taeda
CCCTGGCTAGCCACCACATCTTGTGTCTCTTGTCTTGGCTTGTTTTCTGTCGATCGTTTAATGTTCTATCTGCACTTTACTTTATGTACATGTGATTGCTAATCTGTGGAATATAATAAGAAAAAAAAGTAAATTGTTATAAGCATAGAACATACCATAACTTAACAGATGATGTTACTGCTGATTTTTTTATGGCAAATGGAATTTCATTTAATGCTACCTGTTCTCCACATTACAAAGAAATGGTGTAAAATATCATAGCTGTTGGGCTAGGATATGCACCTCCAAATTACAACAAAATGAGGACATCATTGTTAGATAAAGGGGTGACAAGAATGCAGGGGCTTATGCGGCCCCTTAAACAATCTTGGATTTATTCATGATGTTCAATAGTTATGGATAGTTGGACAGACATTCAACAAAGGCCATTGTTGAATATTCTTGTTACATCTCCAATTGGGCCCTATTTTTTAAGAGCAGTTGATTGTAGTGGGAAACTAAAGGATGCTACCTTCATGTTTGAAGTAATGAAAGAAGCAATTGATGAGCTTGGTCCTTCAAATGTAGTACATGTAATCACAGATGCAGCGGTTGTTTGCAAAGCAGCAGGTTTGACGGTTCAAATTCGATATAGGCATATCTTTTGGACTCCTTGTTGTGTACATGCAAGAGATGCACAAATGTACATTTGCAACCACCATGCCTCTTTAGCAATGTATAAGATGTGCTCAAGGAAGAGGTTTTTGAAACCTACAGAAACAAGATATGCTACATACTTCATTCTTCTTCAACGTATGGTTGAGGTGCATGCATCCTTACAAGCCGCTGTTGTTTCCCAAGAGTGGAATGCATGGTCTGAATCTAAATCAATGCAGGCAAAGAAGATAAGAGAGCAGCTTCTCAATGATGATTGGTGGTCTGATTGTAAATATGTTGTTTCTTTCACAGCTCCAATTGTGGAGTTGATTAGGTATGCAGATTATGATTCCCCCACCCTTGGAGAAGTTTATGAATGTATTGATAGCATGGTAGGCAAGATAAGGCACATCATTCAAGATAGAAACCCCTCTTTGGAGTTCTTCAATGAAATTCATAAGATAATAGGGAAGAGAGGGATCAAACTCGATACCTCTCTTCACATGGTTGCTTATGCCCTTAATCCAAAGTGGTATATGGAGAGACCAAACAGAGTTCTACCCATTGATGATGAACAAGTGAAACAAAGCTTTCTTGATGCCATATGCAAAATCTATACACCTAATGAAGCAACTGTAATGCGGGAACAATTTATTGATTTTGCTACCTTAAACCCTTCCAAATTCTCTCAAGATGCAAGGGTGGACATCAACATTTATGCACAAAGGAATCCCATTGGATGGTGGAGAATGCATGGGGGGAAACCCAATATCTTCGAAATCTTGCCTCACGCTTGCTATCTCAGGTTTCTAGTTCATCGACAGCTGAAAGGAATTGGTCTACTTATAGTTTCGTTCACCCTGGTAAGAGGAATAGGCTTACCTCTAAGAGAGCAGATAAATTGGTTTATATGCATAGTAGTCTTTGGATTTGCTCAAGGAAGATACCTGAGTATTTAGATGGCCCTGCAGTAAGATGGGATGTTGATGCTGAGGAGACTTCTCAGATTGATGATGATGAGGATAATCCTTCACTAGATGCAGGTTTAGTTGGCATACCTTTGTGTAGCATTGCAAGTGATCTTGATATTGATGATGGTGATGATGAGATTGGAGTGCCTAGCGAGGCTCAAGGTAATATGGATAGTCTTGATGTTGAAGATTGCACTTTATGATCATCTTCAACTTTAGTCTCTAATATTATGTTTTGTCCTTTGATCATTTTTGGACCATGTATTACTTTGCCACTTTAGGCATTTGTCATTTTTTTTTTACTCTGTACTACATTGGGCATGCTAGCAATATGAATATTAATATGATGAGTTCTTTGATTTTCACTATGTTTCTTAAATTCAAAAGTGTCTCTTGAATCATTTACATTTTTGAATTTGATATTCATATAATGAATTAAAATTTTAAATTGATTTAATATTTGAAATATTTTGATTATTATATAGATTATATAATTAAAAATATTATATATATATAAATATAATAATACAATATTACGCTCCAATTAGTGGTTTCGTAGAAATTTTGGGCAAACCTCTAGCCGTTCTGGACACCCATACCCAAGTTCCCAACGTTCCCAAGTTCCAGAAACTCGTGAAACATAGGATAATTCATATATATGTATTATTACTTTATTTCAGTTGACATGTCAACTTTGATCGCTATGACATTATTATTTAATTGTGAGATGGTTGAGCATTGTTAGCTACCCCTCATGTCAGTAGGGGTACATATAAAAACTTTGCATTATATTTCACCACCATTATAAGCCCAATGTCACAAGTTGAAAGCATCGTAACAACCAAGTGAGGCTTTGTAATTTGTATTAATCATCCTAGACTTGTGTCTTATTGTTTGTATCTTGTTGTGCTGGTCAGACCATGGTTGATCCCTCAAAGTTCATTTCAAGTTCCTTTCATCCTATATAGGATTGGAGGGCCTTAGGTGAGCTTACTTGGGGACTCATGGTTTTATGAGAGCCTACTTTTGTAGGGGTGATCATCGGTGTATGGGCAAATCGAACCTACATCAAGGTGCACCTATGTCTTATCGCATGGTTAACGTCTATAAATTTTGTGGGTGGCCTTGGCTTTGGTGCAATATCTCTCAACCTGTTCTCATGCATGGTAGTCTCATATTGACAAATTTCACAATTCTTGAGGCAATTCATGTTGAGAAATCTAGAGCATTCAATGTTAACAATTTCTCTCCTTGATAATTGCTTGTGATGTGTTTTTACTTCTAAATTTATGATCCTTTCTTTGTTATATTATTAGTGTTTCTCTTCATCAAGACAATTATCAATAAATAAAGACAAGTGACATAGTATATAGGCTTCTCCAGCCAAGGCCAAAACCTCTCACCTCTTGAGAGGAAAACCCAATAAAATTCTTCTTCTAGATCTTCAACTGATAAGTACCAAGACTATGACACAGACCCTTGACTATAGTATCCTCCCAAGAACCTTGTCACCCACCTTGATGTTCTGCCTCTTCCTTTCTTTGCCTTTTCTTCTAGAGAAAATCGGTCTCTATCTCTTATACTGCTTCTTCACAACTTCCCTAGAGAATCTTGGTCTGTAGAGAAACTTGGTCTCTACTTTGATCACTTAGAAGGGTCTTTCTCCTGCTGCCCTAGAAGAATTTCACTGCTCTAACTTCGCATTGTCCAGAAGAATCTGCTTTCCAAACTTCGCACTGCCCAAAAGAAACTTCGCTATACCAAGAAAATAATGTCCCAGAAGAAACTTAGCACTTCTCTTTTGTTGCTCCTTCTTCGTTCTCCTTTGAGCCTTCTTTTCGACTTTCTTCTGCCTTCTCTTCATACCTTTCTTGTCAAGATTAGATCGAATGCTTGTCCGAATTGTATGTCTCCAAATGAGGCCGAGTAGGGTTATTTATATCTTTCTTCGCTTGACCTTTACACCAACTTGACAGCGGGAGTTTAGACTTACTTCATCTAGTAGCTCCTTCATTGTTTGTAGGCCGACTTGAAGAGGTTTGGTGACAAGTTATTGGAGGATACTTCACATAGACAATATTGACCTATTACAAAGTGTAGCATGACTTAATTTACATGACAATGACTCTTTTATGTCTAGATGAATAAACCCTAAAGACTCTCAATGGGAGTCTTGACTCAAAAACAAAATCCCTTGCTCATGAAACCCATGAAGCAAGTCAAAATAATAATTACATTTTTCTTATGTACATCTCTTTACATAAAATCATAATTATGTGTCATTATGAAGATCGAACCTAGTTACACTTTCAACACTCCCTCTTAACTAGGGAGGTATTCATAATGGTCCCTTGGACTTTCTCAATCTGAAGAATCTCTCATAAGAAGAATTCGGATTTGTAACTCATTTGTATAGCATCACACCAACCAGCATTTATATAGCAAGGCCTTGACTAACAGCTCTATCTCTCCACAAGATCAGAGCAAAATGCTAGTGAGAGCAATGATTTATAGACATACTCATCATTGTCTCTCTCAGAACATACCCCACCCGAATTCTCTTAGGATATGCTCCATAAGGATTATTCTTTTCTTGGACTCCCCAGTCCCAAAAGAATATCGGTCCTCCACGACTACTCTTTCATGAGATTCCTTATCTCATCCCACAAGAGCATCAGATGCCAAATGATTACACAACCCCCAATTTTGTCTTCTCAGCTGAAGTACAAAACAACATGTTTATCACTCCTCCTTATACCAAGAGGTTTTATTCCATTAAAGGAATGTACTCATTCCTATCATAGAGGAATGTACCTATGCTTACGGCTTAGGAATTTCCGAGTTTCTTCCAAGTAAGAAACTTCTTCTCAGGGTCCCTCTTAACCAAGGACCTATAGCAACTCTTCATGTGGAGATCCTAAAACAATCAGTTGCACGAAGAGCTCCTTTCTTCGATGTCATGAATTTCTTTAAGGAGTCTTCAACTTTTGGGAACTTATAAATATAGGGCATAGATCATCCATCATTTTTATCCATGAGTTAGTCATATCCTTAACTCATCAGAAAGTGATCCATCAGATTTTCCATCTAGCTTTGCTTCATGTCATTCTGCTTTCATGCCATATTTCTCAGAAGGACATTACATCCTTCTATATGGTCTGCTTGGAAGTCATTCACAGGTATTCCCTTTGATAGTCCTACATAAGCCCAACCAAATGTTAGTTCAAAAATAATCAATGAACACTTCAAATCAGATTTACCTTTGTGATGATCTTTCACCATGAAATCTTCCTGTAAGTATCAGCATCCTACATGCAGATTGACACACCTCCCACAAATGTTTAGTGTCAAGGATCTCTATATTTTTTCGATTTCCATCAGAGTCTTCACATCCTTCTGGGAAATCTTCTAGTCAAATCTTCTTGGACTTCCGATGTTGAAAGCCTTCAACCTTCGTTGCATATTATCATGATCTCTTCCTACTTTTTCACACCCTTCATTCCCAGGGGCTTCCAATCAAAGTTCCTCAATCATAGTCAACCACCTCATACTTCATATGAGGACATATTATGTTGATTTCATCTAGTGTGACTCATGCCTTCCAACATTCTTTCATAGGAGGAGATTATTTTCCTTTGATCATGCTTCTCAAAATAGAAGTAGTGATCCTTGTTACCTGCAACCATACGACATGACTTTATAATATTAAATACAAGCATACATACCTCATTTTACCTTTAGGTCATCTAGGCTTCTTTCAACAGCTTCCTTGATTGAAAAGATCTTTAACCCCTTGATCTGCTTCATTTCTCATGTCATCATACCATTATCCCATTAACTCCACAAGTTCGAGTTCTTGATGAAACACTTACTTCCTCTCTAGATCAGTGAATCCTCCAATGAGGATTTCGTCCCGCATATCCTTATTTAGCAGATGATTCCTTTTTAAACTAATGTATGATGAGACTTGTCCTCGGTGACTTCTTCCTTTTATCTTCCAATTAGGTCACCAAGAGCTATATCCTCCAAAATTGACTAAAATAGATTTTGTTCTAACAGTCCTTCATGTTTCCCAATGGTGAATGCCACGAGCTCTTGCTTCTAATGCTTCTACTTCCTTGGACTTCCTTCTTTCAGCTTCCTCCACTTCTTTGGTGAAATGGACTTCTTCTTTATCCTTCTTGTTATTGTCCTTCTAAAGCTAAGAACAATCTTTCTTGTAAAGTACATAATCTTTTACTTCCATAGCTTTGAATCTCAGCTACACTCTTCTTCCTTTTTCTGAGGACCAAAATTTTCCAAACTTCCTTTCCTTCCAGCAAATGTTTGAGTCCTTCAACACTTCTGCCCTCAACTTGTCTTCTTCTATTTTGCATAGAAAATACAAGTTGTCGAATAAGGTAACATTCTTATCCTCATGGATACCTGTTACCTTGTCCATCAGCTAGTGCATTATAGATGAATAATGATTATCTTCTTATCTCTCATAGATTCTCATCCAACCTGTCCTGATCCCTCAGCCCATTCATGGCCATCTCTCTGCTCTTCTTATTGACTCCTTTGTATCTCTCTACTTCTAGCCTGAAAGTTCTCTGTTCGACCCCTGTTGAGTCTAATTCTCGTCCTCGGCTCGACTCCTGTTGAGTCTCTCTATTTCCCGTCTGGAAGTTCTCTGTTCGACTCCTGTTGAGTCTCTCAACTTCCCGCCTGGAAGTTCTCGGTTCGACTCCATGTGATATATATATATATATCTGTGCGTGTATGTGTGTGTATGTTGTGTTTCCCCGTTTCCAAAATTTGGGGGGGTCACGTTTCGTACCCGTGCCCATTTCAGAAACTCGTACCTGTTTCCCCATTTCGTGCAACTTAGGCTAAAAGCTTGAGTCCATCTTATTCCCACCCGGATAGATTGCCCTGGTCAGGAATGATGTCTGTGGCATTGCAGTGCCTAAATTGTTGAGAAATCAATGGATAGATTGCCCTCGTCAGGTATCTAGTCCATGGCCTTGTAATGCCGAAACTTCTTCATAGATGATGTGTTGAGATATTCCATGTATCTCTTTGATTATGTATGAATACCTCCCTAGTTAAGAGGGAGTGTTGGAAAATGTAACTAGTTTGGGTCTTCAAAATGTAATATATTTGTCAAAAGAAAAGCAAAAAAAAAATATTATTATTTTATTGACATGCTTGGGTCAATTGTCATAGGTCAAGCCTCCATTGAAGGCTTTAGGATTGTTAGTTTAACTCAAAGTCTATATTGACATGTCAAAACTCCTCCATCAAAGTCTCCTTGATGTCAGCCTCAAAAAGAATCCTCATCTAGTTGGATTCCTCAAAAGAATACATGTCGGCTCAACACAGAAACATTGCTCTTCAAAATACTCATGTTGGCTCATTTCATACTGGACAACAACTATATCTACAAGGGTGAGGACTTCGCATCACTTACATAGAAGTTCGAATAGGATTTCAAAGACAAGTTTCGATACAGGGAAAAGCTCAGGTTAAATCACAAAAGTAATCTCGCTAAAGACAAGTGCGGAAATCGCAATGAACAGTTCGATGCTACCACAATTTCGGTTCTATCACAGTGAGTACATTCTGATGCTATTTCAGAGGACACATTTCAGTGGACACACTTTAGTGCTATCACAGTTCTGGCACTATTACAATGAATCCATTTTGGTGACATTACAGTGACCATATCTCAGTAATACTACAGTGCATATCTCTCGATGTTACCACAGAATGGCTCAATGTTAGTACAGTGATGAAGTCTTGGTATCACAGCCTCGATGCTAATGTTATCACAGTGAGATCTGTGCTACAAGTTCGGTGCCATTGCAAGTGTGAAGAAGAATGATTGCTACAGGAGTTATTGAACTGAAACATGACAAGGTTGGCTTGATGGATGGAGGTAGTCTCGAGTCTAGATTGTAAGGGTCATGGTCGTCTCATATTTTGAATCTAACGAAGGAAGAATTTGTGACAGGTTTTTCCCATCAAGGGGGGTTTTGCCCTGGCAACGTGCCTATATCTTGTGTTCTCTTCTTTTGTTGCTTGGCATTAATCTTGATGATAAGAAAAAGACAATTGAGAGATCCAATACTAATAATGAAAACATCACAAGTTAATATCATAATAAGGGAAATCGTTTTAACTACCAACTCCATGGATTTTACAACAAGAACCAAGGCAATTAAATGAAGAATAAAACTTGGGGTAAAGGGAGAATAAGAAGAAATAAAAATATTGTACCTTGAGAACTCTACCCTTCCCATATTGGAAAAATATTAGGTAGATAATGTACATAAGTATTTTAATACGTAAAGGGGGGAAGAGGGACATAGAGTCAATTACAAAGATTATCCTAAAATAGTTAAACTTCATTAAGAAAAGAGGATGGTGAATTAAAATAAAAATTAATAAATTAAATTAGAGAAATTTAGAGAACCTCCATGTGGCAAGAGCCAACATAAGAATATCCATCTAAGAGGCAAATTGAGTTAAATTAAGAGGTAGTTAGGGGACCAAATCTGAGACTTATTTGTTGACTTCAGTAATGAACACAAATTAAGGAGTAGAAAAGGGGGATCAAGAAACAACTAGGAGAAGAAATAAGGAGTCTTGTTGGGGTGAGGCAAAATATTATTTTTGAATTAAAATTTAAGTAAATAATTTTGGAGAGCCTTGGTGAGACGGTGACACATGGGTGGGTGAATAATCAAACTTTTGGATTTATAAAAATAATTAATTATGCATGAAGTGCGAAGTGTCACCTATGAAGCCTCCTATAAAAGAGGGGCAAGCCATGGGAGAGGGGACTTTTGCTTACCCTATTGTTGGATGGATAAGATTATGTCATTGCGAGTGGCTACGAGCTATAGTGAGATTAGTGAGGTGGAGGTCTTTAGAGAGGGGGCTCTTGAGCCAAGGAATACTAACCTCTATCAGCTAGCTCACTTCCTCTATTGTACAGCCCCATTGCAGCTCAAGGGTCCATGGGGAAGAAGAGTACCCAAGGAGTAAACTGGGAGGTCAACCGATGGGTCACTACATTCGATCAAAGCACATCAACATTCACACTTGGAGGCGGACAACAACAAAGGAGTGCAAGTAGTGGCAAGGCCAAGATTGAAACTCCACTTTGGGTTGAACGATACAAGTTGTATTCGTGAGGTTTTATTACATGATTTAGTTGTATCTACAATTACCAGAATGTGAAAATAGATGATATGTGGAATGCATTGTAAATTATGAACGCTTATGCATTATACATTGTATTATGTGATCTTGGTATGGATGTCGTTAGTAATGTTTAGTTAAATTGAAAATATTTATTTTCTTATGGTTGTATTCCAAACTTAGTTGCATTATTTATATTTATTTTTTTTAAAGTTAGTGTCATAGTGAAGGTCACTACACTCTGTCACTAGTGGTGGCAACTCATGAGACTTCCTAGTGCCAAGTTCTCCCTGAAACTAACATCTTTGCTCATAATTGTCTTCCTTTGTGTTGGTATAAAGACCTTGTAAGCTTTTGAGGCCTCGCTATACCCAACAAAAACCCCCTTCTATCTTGAAGGTTCCAGTTGTGTCCTCTTCTCCATGGAAATATGGATATAAACTAGACAGCGAAAGAGACTCGAGTGTCCTATATCTAGCTTCATTCCTATGAATGCCTCCTTAGGAGTCTTATCCCCTAATATTATGTGAGGACTCTTGTTTTGCACATAAATTGTGGTGTTACACGCCGCTTCCCAAAGAAACATGAGAAACTCCTAGTCATGTAGCATAGCCTTGGCAGAACCAATGATGGATTGATTCTCTCTCTACAACCTCGTTCTATTGAGGGTTGTACGAGACTGCCATCTCCCTCTTGATCCCTATCGCCTTGCAAATATAGTGTAAGTCGTTGGACATGTACTCTGACCCATTGTTTGATCTCAAGACATTGATATTCTTGCCTATCTAGCTCTCCACTTGAGCCTTGAACTCTCGGAACTGACTGAAGACCTCATCGTTGGTCTTTATGAAGAAGATCTGGGTTTTCCTAGAATAATCATCAATAAATGTGGCATAGTTTTGTGAACCCTAAACTAATGCCACTAACATCGGTCCACATACATCTGAGTGAATGAGATCCAAAGATCCCCTTGGACCTACTCTCGCTACTTAGAAAAGCAACATTGACATTCTTACCAAATGCACACCTTCTATACATGCCCTACTGTTCAATACTGAAACCTAGGAGACCATTGACAATCTCCCTCAAAAACAACAATGCCTTGTAGTGAAAATGTCCCATATTGCACAAAGGTTGTCAAAGTCATGTACCAATGCATGAACAGGTTTGCCCATCAACCTATATAAGTTTCCCTCTCTAATATCGATGGCTATTGTTGTGTCTAGGCTATATTCCCCTAGATGAATGAACACTTGCCTATTCCTAAACATGACTTCATATAATTTGTCCTCGATCATTGAGACTAAGAGCAAGTTCTTCTTTAGTCCTGGTAAAAATAACACGTCCTTGGCTTCCAACGTCCCTCCTTAATCAAGTTGGAGCTTAATGGTTCCAACACCCCTTATTCCATACCCAGCACCATTACCAAGCTCCATATGTAAATTTGGGTCTCTCTCCATCAAACTGTTGGATAGCTCTTGTGCCTCTGTCATATGACATGATGCACCACTATCCAAGTACCAAGCACTCCTTGTGATGGTGTTGGTGTTGGAAATACTGAGAGGGGGGTGAATTAGTATTTTTTATCAATTACTAAATTTATTGATTTTTAGAGCATTAACAAGGAAACATCAACACATCAAGAGAACAATGCACAAGAAGTTTTTAGGTGGAAACCCTTTCGGGAAAAACCATCAAATGTTTTTCTAATAATTTTACGAGTACAAAATATGCTTCAACTCCAACTGAAAAGGGAAGCCCCAAAGCGCTAGTACTCTAGAAAAGCATTCAATTTACCAACTCCAACTGGAAGGACACTCCAACGCCTTAGTTTTATCAGTTGCCACTGCGTTAGGAGAATTTTGAGGTCTAAAATGGGTCTCCTAAGGAAATTATAAAATAATAGTGGAAATAATAAAAAAAGATTAGATTGCATCATCAAATTTTAGAGGGAAAAAAGAAAAAAACTATTTTTTAACTCGTATTTTCAACTCATCTCCATATGGGTTTACTCAAATTTTGAACGGAAATACTCAATGGTTACAAAATTTGATTCCTCATCCAAGGAATACCCATGTTGCATATTTTCGATGGACTCTGCTACATGAAAAAAGAGAAATACATGAAAAATGTGATTACAATCACGTTTTTTTATGTATTTCTCATCTTTCGTGTAGCAGGGTCAATCGAAAGTATGCAACATAGGTACTCCCTGGATGAAGAATTAAATTTTGCATCCAACAAGTACTCCAACTCGAAATTTGAGTAAAACCTTAAGGAGATAAGTTGAAAATACGAGTTGAAAAAATAGTTTTTGTAAGAACTGTGAACTATTTTAATAACTTTTCCTTGTGAACAGAATGAGAAAAGAATAGATGCAGAGACAGTAAAGTTTTCGAAATTACAGATCATGATATTGTAATAAAGTTTCCTAAATTTAACAAATTTAATTAACAGAATAGAATCAATGAAAGTACTTACCTGTAGTCTTACGGTCGATGAAGCCTCAACTGCTCCTGCTTCAGTTACCAAAAGACTGAAACCACCCAGCCAAACTGAGCAAACCTTGCTACTCAATCCAATAAACTTCTCAAGCGAAGCCCACTGTTTCCCCCCATGCCCAGAAACCTCGGAACAAGTTAGGTCTTCCTAATCATAAACTCCCTGATCATACACAGACCCTGTGTATCAGTTTTTTTTCTCTTCCTCCTTTTTCCTTTTTGCCTCCAACCGTCGCTTCCTTCTTACAAATTTCCATTATCGACATCCTCCATCATCATGTCTCAATTATTATACGTGTTGATTTTTTTTATAAATCAAATCTGATTTGATTTTATCTGCATATCTTAATTTTGAATTAAAGTTTATTTATTAATTTTAATTTATTTATTATTTATTTTTAATTTAATTAATTTATTTAATTCCATAAATATTAATTTATTATAAGTGGGTCATTATGTTTATTATTTTTAATCTTTTTACTTTTTTACTCCAAAAATGGTGAATCATCCCCATGGTTGACATCATCATCTTGAATCCTATTGGTTTTTATAAAGTTTATTTTGGTTGTACATTTTTCTTAGGAATCCATTTTAGGCCTCAAAACTCCCATAATGATAGGATGCTCCAACACCCTGCAAGCTTCAACTTGCCCTAGCAACACCCTACCACCCTGAAGTGCTTTTGCGCTACAACCTAAAGAGGACTTCAATCTCCTGCCATGCACCACCCTACCACCCTAAAAATGATAATAAGATACAAAACAGTTGTGGGCTCCCATATCAGGGATAATGACCCACTTACAAAAATATTCAATGAAACCCTTCCTGCTAATATATTCTTCAGATATACAATAAAGACCAAACTTCTTCAAAACTTCAGGATTACAATTTCACTTCAAAATTCATGTACCTTGTGAGCTTTGTACCTAATGTACCCGAAGATGCCTTGAATTTGCCTATTGTCAATAGTATGCCTGAAGATGTTTTCTCTCACTTAGGATTAGATATGTTGATGCCTCTGCCTCTGTACCTACTATTGTTAATGAAGCTTCTTTTCAGGATGTCTATTGATGACTTCAAACTGATGATGCTATTACTATATCAGAGAGTATCTTTTACAATAAAGATTACAGGCCTTATTCTCAAATACTTTCTGCAAACCCTAGCCAGTGAAACTCAAACCATCAAATAGAATGCTCCAAGGATGATTTCAGACGTTTGCCAAAAATCGAAGTTTCTCTGAACAGGATCAAGATTTTACATATCAAATCAAACAGATCTGCAAACACTAACCAACCTCTGCCACAGACTTTTAGTCTGAGAAAATTAGAAACAGTGATGATACTTTAAAGTTTAAAGAAATGTCACAAAATCGAACTCCAGGCCATCCTCAACCACGTTAATGCTTTACCGAGATCTATGCATTAGTATGAGAGTAAGGTTTTGAATTACCCACCAGATTGGGCTTCTATAGACTTAGACCGACTACCAGAACTTCAACTTCTCACATGAGATCTTGCATTCAAAAGGATGTTACTATGTTTAAAGATCTGAACAAAAGAGTAACCCCAGTGTAAGTGTGTCACAGTTAGTGTATGGACTTAAGATCGTCAACATATCTACAGGACTGAAAGAAATCTCTCCATAGGCCGTGGTTCACCTTGAACTAGCTTCAAATTTGTGTCACGGACTGCTTTGAATTTGTTCTGCCACATGGCCGCACCTTCTCCTCATAATGACTTATGTCTGTGTTGATTAAATGTCCCCTAACAGGGCTGAAAAACTCATAACATTTCCAGATAAGAGTGCAAGAAATAAAACATCAACAGGTGCTTAAATTGACAACAAACTCGTCCTTGAAATAGGTCTCAATGGTTTGGGTTTGTGCCTTAATGGGGATGAAGAAATGCCTCCTCAGAATAGAGGTTGAATGCCTTTAAGTGAGACCCCATTCACAAGCAAACAACCATGATCAAAACCAGAATTGTTACCCAAACCAACCGTTCAGATTTGTTAGATCAACTTCAGAAGTTTCATGGATTAGTCCTTCAGGGGGCCGAAAAATCACTAAGCTTCAATAGCTAATACTTCACATACTTGAGCTCTTGAGGACCAAAACTCCTAGACAAACCAGCCAACTGAAATAATGCAGACGTCCTTCAAAAGGGAGGCCAAGTAGACCTTAGAGAAAATGGATGGAATTAATCCTTCAACAACATACAAATTAGCTCAGAACCATCTGCAAATAATCTTGAGAAAGACCAACAAAACACTTACCAAATCATAATTCCAAAACCCTTCCAAATATCCGACCTCACAAGTAGATTTTCAGGACTCCTCTTGGACGAAGGGGTATCACAAAACTTATTTTCACATGATTAGCATCTGAATCACTTGCCTTGGAGGAGAGCGAGAACCTCCTTTTATTAGTGTCTAAAGAGTCTTCTAGGAGGGTTAGCCGACATTCAAAGTGGAGGGAAATTTTCAGTTTTAATTGAGGCCGACTTGAGATGGAGGGAGATTTGAGAATTGAAAATTTGGAGCCGAAACCCTTACTCAAATGTAGGATGACTTGGTTTAAACTTAGAATACCTCCATAAGGTATTTTTCCATAATAATATTGAATTAATTCTTAAATACAAGCCCTTTTGAACCTTATAACTTGAATAATGTTCTAACTTCTAACCAATGCTAAGCTGCCACCTCATCTCTTTTTGGGGACTTTAACCACAAGAGGGGGTTCCATATTTGAACAAGCATATCTCTCAAATCAAGAGGACCCTTGTGACGAGCCACATACCGTTGGAATCGGCGTGACAAGAAGAATCCAATAAAGGTGATTGTGACCAAAAATTCCTTAAATTTCCTTGTCATAATTCCTTGCCAAAGGCGGGGCATCTTTTAGTGCTACCTGGGTTGACATCAATGACAACCACATTTCAACAGTGGGTAGATAAACATGCGACCAATGAGAAGTCGTTGAAATTCGCTATTTTGTTGATGTTGCTATTTTGGTTTCCCCTTTCCCTTTTCTTCTCCAAACATTGTGATGCATAGTGTCCATTCTCGTGGAAAATGAAGCACTTGAACTTGTTCAAGTCCTTCTTCTTCCTGTTAAAGTTCTAAGGGCTACATAGTTCTTTGTTGTAGATAATTGCATTTTAAAATATTTTCAACATTTTCACATTACATTCACCCCATATCATCATAAGCAATTATATAGAGAGAACATTAACATTAACAATGCAACGGAACACTAAGGAACATTAGAAGAAAAGCATACATAATAGAGACACCGGGATTTTTGGTTAGAGACTAGGGGAAAACCCACAAGGGGAAAACCTAGAATCAATTCTTCTTCTTAGATATTCATCAAATGTTCAGTTGAGATACAATCCAATAGTATAATTATAATGAGACAAGCTTTTCAATATAAATCACATTAGGTGTCCTATGGCCAACCCTTGATCATACAAGATCCTCATGAGATGGCAATAGACAAGACTATCAAGGAGGCATTCACAAGATCTCTGATAGGTCTTCTAGTGATCAACAGATGATACCATAAGGGTTGCCTCCATATCACTGTCACAAGTAGCATATATCTCTATCTCAACTAGCATAGATAGGAGCACGTGTCACTGTTATGTATCACGGTCATATCCTTGTCACTTATTACTGTGATAAGTATCACTTCCATACAACACAATCATAAGAACAAGTAGCACTGCCATACATCATTGTCTAATCACAAAAGATTAGGGCAGATATAAACCCTTATCATAGAGCTACTCCTTCTTAGCACATAGGGACTTCACAACACTGCCCACTTTTGCCACACTATTGCTCCAAAGATGACATACTTAAGGTTTGGACAATGCTCTCTTATCACTGAAGATGGCCTCTCTGCAACTCAATGAACTAGGGCTTGATAACTAGCCCTCTTAGCTCCCCCTTAGCTCCTTCAAAGGTCAATCCTTAGGGCTCCACAAGACTACCCACATGGTGCACACAGTAACAAATTTGCCTATTTGTCCACTATACTATTGAAGTTTCTAATTTTCCTTAGTTAGAAACCCTTCATGCACTTTTTCTAATTTATTACTACCTACTTGTTATTTTTCTTTAACAAGTTATTTACAAAGTAAATACTAAAAATAAACACCAATGCATGCTCAACATATTACAAATCAGCAACTAAAAGAAACAAGAACAAACACACCACATGACACCTTTATTTTTGGACCAATGTCCCCAGAAAAACCCAATGCAGGAAAATAGGTGCAGCTATCTGAGGGTTTTCTTATTAAGCAATTTCAGAGTACAATCTGGGTGCCAAATCCGGCTTACCCAACAGAGAATTTCCTTGGCAGTAGTAGCTCTCAGTCTGAGACAAATGTCTCGGCTGAAACCCCGGATAAACCTTCCGACAACTCCTCAGCTCCAATCTACCCCAGAAACCCCAGCGCCTGCCTTTCTGGACTGCGTCAGCCTCTCTCTGCCCTTCATCACCCTAAATGGGCCTGCATCAACCTCACGAGGCTCTGTGTCAGCCTTTTGGCCCTCTACGTCAGCAACGCTAACCTCTCTGAAGCACTGTGCAGCTCCTGGCTGCCTTTGTGTGGCCCTGTGTGAGCCCTGGTTGCTACTACGTCACTCTCTCTGGCTCCTGCGTTGATCTCCCGGCACTATCTTTGCCTCTCTGTCTCTCTGTACTCAATGCCCCTCAGCTGCAACTCCGATCACTAATTCTATCTCTCTTAGCAAACCTTGCTCTAGGGAATAGAATGAGTAACCATTTGGTGTGCTCTCCAAGTGACCCTCAAGCCTCCTCTTATACTTTTCTTGTTGACATCTCAACGGCCGAGATTAAGTCCCTAATCAAGGGCTAAGATTAGATCTGGCTTGATCCATGTCTTTTGGACCACTCTAACACAGATTCATATTAATACACATTAATATTTTATTTTCCCTAAGTTTAGACTTAGGGACTTAGGGACTCCATTAAAAATATTAATTACTTTAATATCTCTTGATCTATTTAGAATCTACCCAAACCCTTTCTGGGTATTGGAGATCTCATGTGCCCCAACGTCTCCACCAAATTTCATGGCTAGAGCACATTCGATGCTACCCCAAATCAACACTCCCTCTTAGCGAAGACTGTGCTCTAGCAATACTCCTCTCACTGAGTATTACTCTAATCATCCGGCATTGGTACCTGTGCTGATGCTAGGCCTTCCTGCCCAACATCCTCTGCATTGTTGCCTCTTGTATTGCTGCCCATGGTTCTGCCACTACCACTGTTGCATATGTACAACAACTCCCTCTGCATTTGTGCTGCTGCTGGTCCTTTCTCCCAGCACTACATCAGCACTGCACCTCTCATCAAGCTGCATCATGCTGCCCATTGCTAGACTACAACTCAGTTACTGAGAAGTAAGTATTGATCTCCCAACTAACCTGCCTATTGGGCTTGAAACACCCATTGATGCTGAAGCTCCCTCTGCCGCTGACAAGTGCTCCCTCTCTGACCTCTGCACTGCTGCAACAACTCTCCTGCATCTCACATCGTTGCACACCTCTTTGTGCCATCCTACACTGGTGCAACACTCTTGTGCCTCTCGCACTACTGCAGTTTATCACCTCGGGACAGCAGTTTTCTGTTGCTATTGCTCTGCTTGGCTGATTTCTCTTAGTCCTCCAGTGATCTACAATCACCCTCTGATACCATGATGAAGTTTCTAATTTTCCTTAGTTAGAAACCCTTCATGCACTTTTTCTAATTTATTCCTACCTACTTGTTATTTTTCTTTAACAAGTTATTTACAAAGTAAAAAATTGAAAATAAACACCAATGCATGCTCAACATATTACAGATTAGCAACTAAAAGAAACAAGAACAAACACACCACATGACACCATTATTTTTGGACCAATGTCCCCGGAAAAACCCAATGCGGGAAAACCGGTACAGCTATCTGAGGGTTTTCTTATTAAGCAATTTCAGAGTACAATCTGGGTGCCAAATCCGGCTTACCCAACAGAGAATTTCCTTAACAGTAGTACCTCTCAGTCTGAGACAAATGTCCCGACTAAAACCCTAGATAAACCTTCCGACAACTCCTCAACTGCAATTTGCCCCAGAAACCCCAACGCCTGCCTTTCTGGACTGCGCCAGCCTCTCTCTACCCTGCATCACCCTGAATGGGCCTGCATCAACCTCACGAGGCTCTACATCAGCCTTCTAGCCCTCTGCGTCAGCAACGCTGACCTCTTTGAAGCACTGCGCAACTCCTGGCTGCCTCTGCGTGAACCCTGGCTACTACTACGTCACTCTCTCTAGCTCCTGCGTTGATCTCCCGGCACTATCTCTGCCTCTCTGTCTCTTTATACTCAATGCCCCTCAACTGCAACTCCGATCACTAATTCTATCTCTCTTAGCAAACCCCACTCTAGATAATAGAATGACTGATCATCTGGTGTGCTCTCCAAGTGACCCTCAAGCCTCCTCTTATACTTTCATGTTGACATCTCAACGGCCGAGATTAAGTCCTTAATCAACAGCTAAGATTAGATCTCGCTTGATCCGTGTCTTTTGGACCGCTCTAACACAGATTCATATTAATACACATTAATATTTTATTTTCCCATAGGTTGCCATATGGCAGCCTTTGATAGGTCCATGTCACCACTATGTTGATTGTTGCCATGTCACTTGCCAACTCAGATGCCATATCATACCTCTGCCACATGTCCACTGCGCCTACTGCCATATGTCTTGTATGACTGCCACATCACCTACTCGTGCCACATGTCACTTATTAATTGTGCCACTTGTCAACTGAGTCATCCTGCCACAACAGTACCACATCACCTACCATATAGTCAACCTACCACATGTCACATGTTGATAGATCCACCTATAATGCCACATCAACGTCTATATTGTATGTACTACCACATCATCTGATGCATTGCCACGTGTCTTCCTGTGGTGCTGCCACATGGTACCCTGCTGCCTTTCTGCATGTTTCCCAAAAACTTCAAAACACCAAAACTTTTCCATAATGAGTCTGTTTGAGCTCGTTCAAGCGGCATTGAAAAGTTTTCGCCAAGCTCTTCAACATGGCACACCTTGTGTCAACACTTGAAGACTTTGATTTTTAGCGATCACGGGGATCCATCTAGATCATTTCTCCCCACTGAAGCTTTTGGACCACCAAAAGCTTTTCATTTAGAAAAGAACTCAAGGTACTGCCTCTCCACTTGCCTTGTATCTATCTATCATGTTCAGAACATTTGGCTCATCACAACAAACAGGATAACAAGGATAGAAACGAAAATGTTAACATAATCAATCAATCTCATTGTTTCACAACTACTTTCATTCTTCATCTCAACTACTAACCATGCGCAACACATCAACAGTAACAATGAATACATAGATGCTATTGAAAATGAATTAACAACATCCTTGATATTTGCATGCAGCGAATTTGCATGTTGCAGCGCTAGTGAATCCTGAAACACCTCATAGTTAGACATGTTGTCGCCTGGATTGTACAGGCACAGCGACAATGCTCAGGACGAGGGCTACCACTCTAATCCTCGCCCACTTCATTATAGTTGTCTACCAACAACAAGCTCTGGGGGTAATCCCAATGGAATGAAGTGAAAGAAAACAAGTTGAAAATCAACTAAATTGGGAGACACGGATCAGTGGCCTAGCCACTTGCTTGGAATCAAGCAAGATTATGATTAAATTAGATTTTCTATTATGAGACTAGTGCCAATTTCCCCTTGGGGGAACTGGATTTCTCTTGGGGAATCCATCTCGAAGTTGCCCAAATTTCAACATTTACCTAGCTAAGAGGTTGTCCCTCACTGTGACCCTTGGAACCCTTCCCTTTCCCCTTCTTGGTCATGCTGACTAGAGCTAGGTTTTCCTCTCCATCTCCTTGCTTGCTAGCCTTAGACTCCTCCCAAGTCTCTTCCTGGATACAATGATCCCAGAGCCTCTGCCAATTGAGAAGTTTCTCCCAAGAGTAGATTCCCCTAACAAACAGTTCCCATGACTTGGGAAAACCATTCAGTGCCACATTTACGAGCTCTATGTCCTCCACTTTCTCCCCAGTGGCAACAAGTTGATCACGTATCTATGTGATCTTCATGAATTCAATGGTAACATTATCAGTCTTCAACATCTAAATCGATCTAAACTTGTTTCTCAAGATCATTTTCATGTTCATGTTGTCCACTAAAGCCTTAAACATCTCTCTAGTTGTCTTTTGCTCTACCAAGTGGGGGATCAAATGATCCTTCGTCGCATCCATGATGACCTACTTAGCTTTATTGTCTTCCTTTTCATAGGTTGCCAACTGTGTTGCATCTGTTGGTGGTTAGTGGTTAAATTTGATTATCAACAATCTCCCAAAGGCCATTTTCTTTCAACAGCAAGCTAACCCTTACCTTCCAAGGTAGGAAGTTAGATACTCCATCCAATCGGTCTTCAAACTTGAGACTCGTTGTTGCCACCTCTAGATCTAATAATTATTGCCTTGCGCCAAGTCATTCTAACACCCACAAGAACAAATAAATGATGTTGGTTTATACATCTGCTAAGATCTCCTTGTGGATCTATATTTTGGTCCTTTAAAACAATCACAAAATTTTCAACTATTGCCAAACTCTTGACTAGTACCGTCCCCCTCTCCAACTGAAAATTGACCTCCACCAATCATTGTTGGCAAGTCTGTTGTAACCTGGTGTCTTTGTACGTTGCCATCTATGTGATTATCTAACTCATCTATCATTTGTGCCCTCATATGACCCTCATACAACCTTGAGGACTTTGCGGCTACTTCGTTACAACCCATACGGCCTTTCAGCTATGTAAGGTTGTGACAAATCTCCCTTGTGGCTCCTCTACACTTGTGTTGTACGACATCTCTGCATGCATCTATGGTTGCCCCACTGCCTATGTCCAACAACTGTGGTTATAGCTCTAACTGCACATGTATTCCTCCTCGCACAGGTGGTTGCTACTAGTCTCTATTTTATTTTTACTTATTACCTCAATGCCCTATCTCCCTGATCCAAAAATCTATACTTTGTTTGCAAAATTACTTAAATGTGAATGAAATAACTCAATTAAAAAGTTTAATGAGCAATTAAGGTCTGAAAATGAAGAAAGAACAGCAAAGAAATAGAGAGACATAGAAGAAATTTGATAATGGAGTTCACCCAGTGTTTAGTCTACATCTCTGAGTCTTGCTTCCAATCGAGCGACTGCTTCTATTCAAATGCAAAATTTTCTTAATCACTTGGTCTCCCCCAACAACTTACAACTTATCCTCACCTTGCAACAAAAGTAGTGGTATCGAGGAAACCACTTTTTTCCCTTCAAAAATACCCAAAACAAGGCTAACAATACAACTCTCTTCTTCAATACATAGACTAATCAGTGCTAAAAAACACTTAGATTCAACAATCTTAGCACCTTACATACCTGTGGTGCATTGGCAAAACATATTGTTCATAATAGAACAGACTTGGGGCCAAGCCCGCAGGCTGCTTGGATTTCAAATCCATTGCAACATTGTCATATCAAAACAATATATTGTCAACTTTCCAAATGCAGCATGGAACATTGGTATATGGCTGGATTGTTGTGTTATAATTGGGTAAGTCATGCTCATTATCGACCCTATTTTGAACTATGGATAGAGTTGAAGAACTTAAATTGGGATTGCCCTACCTCGATTGCAATATCCCACCAATAGTCTAAGTGGTCACGGTGTTGTTGTGGAATCCTGAAATTCTTGGGGTCAAACCCCACTAGCGCCCTTTCTCCAACAAAGTCGGACTTTGAAACTTTTTATAGTAATTCGCTGCCATAGGTTTCAACAACACTCATTGGTCTGTTGTCATGTCACTGGGTTGGTTACCTGTCGGTCAAGGGTTCAATCCCAACCAACCACGCCGTCTAAAGATTTGCTTTAAGACCTTCTTAGCCAATCATAGGTTGCCATATGGCAGCCTCTGATAAGTCCATGTCACCACTATGTTGATTGTTGCCATGTCACTTGCCAACTCAGATGCCATGTCATACCTCTGCCACATGTCCACTGCGCCTACTGCCATATGTCTTGTATGACTGCCACATCACCTACTCGTGCCACATGTCACTTATTAATTGTGCCACTTGTCAACTGAGTCATCCTGCCACAACAGTACCACATCACCTACCATACAGTCAACCTACCACATGTCACATGTTGATAGATCCACCTATAATGCCACATCAACGTCTATATTGTATGTACTACCACATCATCTGATGCATTGCCACGTGTCTTCCTGTGGTGCTGCCACATGGTACCCTGCTGCCTTTGTGCATGTTTCCCAAAAACTTCAAAACACCAAAACTTTTCCATAAAGAGTCAGTTTGAGCTCGTTCAAGCGGCATTGAAAAGTTTTTGCCAAGCTCTTCAACATGGCACACCTTGTGTCAACACTTGAAGACTTTGATTTTTAGCGATCACGGGGATCCATCTAGATCATTTCTCCCCACTGAAGCTTTTGGACCACCAAAAGCTTTTCATTTAGAAAAGAACTCAAGGTACTGCCTCTCCACTTGCCTTGTATCTATCTATCATGTTCAGAACATTTGGCTCATCACAACAAACAGGATAACAAGGATAGAAACAAAAATGTTAACATAATCAATCAATCTCATTGTTTCACAACTACTTGCATTCTTCATCTCAACTACTAACCATGCGCAACACATCAACAGTAACAATGAATACATAGATGCTATTGAAAATGAATTAACAACATCCTTGATATTTGCATGCAGCAAATTTGCATGTTGCAGCGCTGGTGAATCCTGAAACACCTCATAGTTAGACATGTTGTCGCCTGGATTGTACAGGCACAGCGACAATGCTCAGGACGGGGGCTACCACTCTAATCCGCGCCCACTTCATTATAGTTGTCTACCAACAACAAGCTCTGGGGGTAATCCCAATGGAATGAAGTGAAAGAAAACAAGTTGAAAATCAACTAAATTGGGAGACACGGATCAGTGGCCTAGCCACTTGCTTGGAATCAAGCAAGATTATGATTAAATTAGATTTTCTATTATGAGACTAGTGCCTTAATGGAATCACAAATTCTTAATTATGAATTGAAATCAAATGACCGAATGGACACCCGCTGCCTATGTGAGATGCTTATGCAAGAGAATATGAGTGAAGTTTATCTTGAGTTACTATTCCCTTAAGTTGTTTAACTACTTTGATTAGAGACCTTTAAACGGTACTTAACAATAGCGAAAAGCAAATCTTAAACAAGATAAATTGTTTATGGATGCAAGTGCAAATTTATCAAATAACTCAACATGTCAAATACTAACAAGAGTTAATCAAGAAGTTGATCACAGATTTATGACAGATTATATCAGCACCACTGCTTCAGAAAATTCAGATTTACCAATGTTATGACAGCAGTAAGAAAATGCTAAACCAACAAGGCTTATGCGTGCCCAAGATCACAAAAATATGCCAACTTAGAAAATATGTATGTTAGCCTCCTCAAGATGTATCTTTTAACAAAATTTGAGATCTGAAGTATAAATTGTAGCAGTAAGTTGACCCACAGATCAGCAAATAATGATGTCAGCACCAATGCCCAAAAATGCCTAAAAATAGTAAAAATTTGCTAAACTCGAGGAAAAAACAATTTTTAAGATTTTTTAGGGCTTGACTAAGAAAATTTCAGATCTGATATACTTATTTCAACAGTGAAACAGTGACAGATCAGCAAGATAAAATTCCAAGAAATACATAACCAATATTTCCATAAATGGCAAAATTAAAACTTGAAAATTTCCAATTTGAGGGCTTTAGGAGAGTTTGATTCAGCAATTTTCAGAACTGATAAGTTTATGACAGCGAATTTTCCATAGATCAGCAGATTTACTCAGCTAAAAATAGTTGCCTAATACTTTCTCAAAATAGAAATTTTTCACCAAAATCAAAAAAAAAATGATTTTTTGAGTTTTTTGAGAATATAATTCAGAAAATTCAGAAATGATAAACTAGTTACAGCCGTATATTAGTTATAGATCAGCAGGCTAAATATACTTAATGTGCTGCCCCAAATGTATAAAAATAGTAAGTTTTGTTGGGAAAATGAAAATTCAAAATTTTAGTCCTAATTAAATATATGTTTCAGAAATATTTCAGACTTGAATTTCACAGATATGCAGTAATTTATAGCAAGCTAAAATGTTAGATCTAGGTCAAAATAAAGATGCCCAAGTGGCCAAAACTTGTGGAAAAATAGATTTTGCAACTTTAATCAATTTTGACCAATTTGAATATGATTTTAAGGGCTAGAAATTAATGATTTCACTGTTGTAATGAAACTGAAGCAAAATGAGAGTTTGGAAGTCAAACCCTAGGCTGAAGGCCTTGAAGATCCCACTGTTGAATATCGTTGAAACTTTGGGATTATCTTGCCGCTTGCTAGATATGAATTTTGAGACCTTAATCTTGCAAAACCGAAGTATTTAGCCTTAAATCTTCAGATTAGGGTTTCAGGTCAATTTTGGGGCAGAAGAGGCCAAAATTTGGAGAACAAGGACATGGGAAGCAAATTTGCGGGGATAAGTGGGCTAGGATGATAGACCGGGCCACAAGGAGGCTGGAAATGGCCAAGAAAGGCCAAGACTTTGCGCAGAAAGGCTAGCGTTTTGGAAAAATAGGGTCAAGGGGCCAAACCCCAAGGCCTAAAGCCTAAGGCCTAGGGCCTGAAGGCTCCACAAGGGAGCCACAAACCCTTAGAGGACTGCGGCTAAGGAGGAAGAGGAGAAAGGGCTAAGGGAGGAGGGCCAAAAAGAGGAGAGGCCTACACAAGCCTAAGGAGGACTAACGGCCAGCCTAGGAGGGCCAAAAGGATGACGCAGAGGGCAAGGATGGCTTATGTAGGCCAAGAGAGAGAAACACTGAGCCTGGAGGGGGTAGATCTGGCCCTGGGAGAGTCAAAAACTGAAAACCCTTGCTCTGAAAAAAAATTATGCTTCAGCTCTTTGATTTTCTAAAACTTCCACTGTGGGAAACCTGCAAAAAATTCCAAGATCTTACCCTCAAGGGCCTAGATCTAGCTCTTCTTCCACTTAACTCCTTGATCTAACCTACAAAAATAAAACAAAAACACTCAAACCCCAAATATATACAAAATAAATCTAAAACCCCAATCCAAGTTAGAAAAAATAAATTACAATTTACAATTTAATTTACAAACTATACATGGGTTTTTAAATGGATTTTGAGAAAATATTTTTAATTTTTAATTTTTTACTTGAAAGAATGGCTAAAATACTTCAGAAAAATTAATGATTCACTATAGCCCAAGCGAAGATTAAATCCACCATATAAAAACTAGAGATCCAAGCAACAATGGTTATTGCCCAAGTTTGTGAACTTGGAGGCCAAGGACTGAAATACCTACAAACACTATGTATTTATCTCAAAAAATAATCTATCAGATCACATGGGGAATCAAACCACCTAAGATTAACACAAAACTATCAATAGTATGATTTTATCTCCATCTAATGAAAAAACAAATCTTACCAATATTCAGCACAACATAAAGATGCTCATAGTCAGCACATACCACAAATCAATAAACAAGAACACCTTGAATTGCACCCCAAAGTCTTTTATTATGATAGAAAAAATAGTTCTCAGTGGGACAATAGTTTACACAATGCTTCAAGAGCATTTCTAGCCAGAGATCAAGATGACTAGAGACTCAAATGACTCTCTAATTTGTAGATAAATTCTCCAAATGGAAAAATAATGGCTAGTTTCTTTTATCCTTGTCAAAATAATCTTGTTCATTGATAAATACTTCAAGATCTTTTAATCTTGGCCCTTGATTCTTATTTTTCAGGAATTTTCGAATTTATCATTTAATTCCACTTTAAGTAGCTCTAAATTAATTATTTAGAGCTAATTTCCTCAAAACTTTTACTTTGACTTGTCACTTAACCACCAAGGTCCAAGGGTCCAAATTTCTTTGAAAATGACAATATTCCCTTTGTGGAGGACCTTTAAAAATTGATTCTTTCAAGACCCACGAATTTTTCCATTTGGAGAATTTATTTTCCTAGACAATTTAATTTTAACTTTAATTAATTAGTTTTCTGACATAGGATATAATTTTATTTTGCCAAAAAAATTAATTAATTTACACATGAGAAGATTAATTATTTTTCCAACCCTCTAATACATATGATGTTTCTTTTACAAGCCTCAAAGAGAGAATACACATTCGTCTAAGACCCTCAAGACACGTAATCCATCTGCGACTCAAGATAATCTAGTAAACCAAGTGATTTGTAATAAAATAATTAAGCCAATTAGCTTAAATTATTCCCAATCCACTTTTACATCAAACTCTACTAAAACACTAGGACTCACATAATAATTCGACAATAAATTTCACCCTAGCTTTGGGGGTTTACACTGGAAGGAAAAAACTCTTCTGATTAGCCATGTCGAAAAACATAGGTAATCAGTGAGATTAAAAAACCACCTAGAATGGAATTCGTCATCAAATTATAGGCTTACCTAGGTGGTTACATAGACTCATGGTTTTACTAAGATCATTTACAATATATAACTTGCAGAATGGGATGACTATGACACACGGACTGCTAAGATGTTATCTGATCCTTGTTGAAAAAGTTGGTACTTCTGCTTCCTTGGAACTTAGACAATTTGAGTGCAACAAGACACACACTTAACTATTTCATTCTTATGTTCAAGATCACATGCCTCATTGCCTTTTGCAAAAATGAAAGAAAAAATATTCCTTACATTCACAAGCTTCTTCGACTGTTTTGTAGTCACCAGAGAGATGTCGGATTTCATGCAATGAGCTCTTATAATATATTCAATCCCATCCTTAAAGAGGTGGTACTTGTTCTCCTTTCTGAAGAAAATGGCCTTCCTCTCATACAGATAAGGGCTTCCCAACATTCAATTCAACCTCATATATAAACTTGGAACTGATAGCAAATCTAAGTCTACACGGTTTTGTTACTTGCAGCTTTGCATTATCACATACCCATCTGAGAGGGTAAGGTTTAACATGAGGTTTTGTTTCAACTTTCAAGTCCTAATTTCTTGACAATTGCTTCATAAATGAGATTTACTTGGGAACCATTATAAAAAAGTGTGTCAATTTTAGTATGCTTTGTTATGACTCTAATATGGAAGAGCTCACTTCTTTGCTTTTCATAGTTAAGTGATTGAACAATAGAGCTTGAACTAACATGAGAAGATGGTATACCTTGTACCTTTCACAGGACCCTCTTTCAAGATGCATTTATCTGTGGTCATGTAGTCATTGTAATCATCATCATTCATTTTGACAATAAAATATATTTTTTATTCATTAGGATAAAAATGATTTCTTGCCTCTTTATGGTTGGTCCCATAAAGAACAGTGTTGTTCATTACAATTTGACTGATAGACCTCTGTAACATTGTCCCAGCAGCAACCTGATTACTAGAAGCCTCAATACAAAGGAAAGACATATTTGCAAAGTGAAGGATTCAAGCTACCATTTTTTTTCCAATTTTAAGGTGAAGGCCAAGCCAGAAACCAAATTGGTGTATGAGACCACCTCATTTTATTTTCTAAATCCTAAATAAGAAGAAAGTATGTCACTCACGAACAAGCTTATAAAGTTTAAACTGATATCCCTTGAAAAAATGCCATTTAATCTGACTTACATTTTCCACATTCCCTGAAGCACAAACATTTGTATGATCATAGAAATTTACAAAACAACTTAAACAATATGCCTTACCTTTCCATGATGTTGTACAGCAGTTGCAATGCCTCCAGTCTCCACCTCACATAGGGATTTATCAATGTAAAATGCAGCCCTCTGATGAGGATTTTCACCATATCTAAGAGGAGACTTTATTGAAAGTGGAACAGTTAAGCTTGGTGGAAACTCCTCTGCTCATGAAAACAATTCTGTTGCAAGTTAAAGAAATGAAACGCCATAGAACTTGCCACGTAATTTATAATTTAAAGCAGCCTTAACTTGCTTCAAGAATTACCTCTACCAAGCTGCTTCCAAAGCCATTCTGATACAGCTGAGTCATAGGCAGCAACATGCTGAAAAGCTTTCCATGCAAGCTTTCTTCGGAAATACTCACCTCCTTGATTCTCCTCCCCTTGCAAATATCTTAGGAGAGCAGGATAGTCCGTGAAATCGACAACCACCAGGACATCTTTGTGGTTCTACGACAAGGGATGGAAAAAGCATCAAGCAAAGTATCATGTAGGATCCATGCACATATAGGTTCTCCTGAAATAAAAGCCTACCTTGGCAGCTGCCCTGATCATCGCTGGCCCACCAATATCAATGTTCTCAACCCCATCCTCAAATGATATCCCAGTAGGTGACGAAACCTTCTCATAAAATGGATAAAGGTTTACAACTACCACATCAAATGTCCCTGTATCTCAATAATTATTAAACAATTAGAAAATGATACATAGGATTAACTTCTTTTTCTGTTTTTGAAGAAAAACATCATCATTTTGAATGAAGACTGTTTAATTAGAATATGGAAAGAATAACGACTTGTCTATTGAATCTAACATAGGTGTCTAAAGGTAAATGCAACATCCAATATAGACTGCAATTTTAGACATTCTGGGGCAAGCCCACTGAAAATTCCAGTAACATCAAATAAGCAAAAGAATTAAAGTCGAGTGGGTTAAGCCAGAGATGGTGCAAAACTGCATTTGATAAGATAAACTTCTTTTGCACAGCTTGCAAAGACTAGAACTAAATGATGTCAAAACATAATATTACCATGTTCACAACAACAAATTCACTAAACTGCAAAATAATATATATTTTAATATCTACAAGGCTACTTTGTAGCAGTTGCTACTTACTCAATGTTCCTGGATCAAATGGCCCAAACCAACTTTTTAAATTTCTTCTTCTTTACCATAATTTTCACCTCAGTCTATAACTAATTAATCCTACTCTTCTAAAGTTCACTCTATAATCCACTGTTTAAAATGCAACCCATCCAAAAAAGCATTTTGTTACATACCAATATGCTAAAAAAGCAGAAAGTGCAAATTCAGCATTGCCATGATACAAACTGAAGTAATAACAATGGAGTTAGCACAAAAGCAGGCCAATATGATCCTCCACAAACGAGGCAGCCTAATAAACACATATAACCCATCTTGATAACATAATAAACAGAACTTACACATTAGTATATCATTTAATTTGACAGTAACGATTTTTCCATCATGAAAGAAGACACTTGTCACAAAAATACATTGAAAACCAAGCTCAAATTGATGTTCTCACTAATTCCATGCTTCTTCAAATCTTCCATGTGATGCTGCTTGTCCTTTCTTGCAAGAATACCTCCATGCACAGCAGGATGCAATGTTTTCACACGACCATCAAGCTGAAGAAAACAGGGAAATCCCTTCATCAAATGAAATCCAATCTAGTACCAATAAAAGCTAGGACATTGGACACATTGGGGAAAAAAATCGGCAAAGTCTGGCAAGCATTAAAAAATATAATATAAATTCATTTTTTTCATTTTTTTTTAAATATAAACTAACCACAACACCATATAATCACATTGCCAAATAAAATGTAGAAAAAAAGACCGATGTATAAGAAGAGTAAGATGCTAAATGACAAATCAACCATTAACTATCGAAACTGATAACTGCCCAATCAAGAATCAAAACAGAGCACACAATACCAAATCACATGAAAGATATATTAAATGTATCTCGTTAGCACAAGTCATCTACAATGATCAATCTAGAATCTATCTTTCAATTCCCTCTGCTCCTTTTATGAGCAAAGGCAATGGTCCATCCTCTAGAAGAAGGTCTTGTGGCCAGCATAACAAGGCTACTGGTGGATGTCTTAGCCTGTGAAGAAAATGGTGCTAAGACTTGCATATCAGCCTCCTCAATCTCAATCTGCTCCTCCTGTAATGGCATTAGGCCATCCTCCCTAGCTCTTTGATCCAGGTGAACCGCCATAGTAGCCCTCTCGATCTCCACTTTCCACTTAAACATGGTGTCAATGCCATCCAAGGAAACGACATCCACATTAGGAATTATCTCAAGATACTTTGTCCACAACCAGAGATTGTAGTAGATGTAGAAAATAACTAATTACACGATGGAATTATAACACCTGGGAATGTGAAAACAACAAATAAAAAAACAATCCCCATTAGAAATTCTTTCATGGCAATGAAAATGCTTGGTTTCCATTCCTAAAATCAATGGAAGATTATGGCAAGCTCTTGTGCTCTCAACCCCAAATTGCTGAAGATGAAAATAAGCCAGCAAAATCCAATTATAGGCTGGCTTGGCAATTTTTTCATGTCGTGGCATGATATTTTCAAAGAAATCACGATTTTTGGTAAACATCACAATGTTGCAATATTGTCAAAATATTGATTTTTAAAGTGATATATTAGTGGGAGTTAACCATCACAAAATATTGCAACATTGATGCTTTATCAGCAATATTTGCAACACTGATTGATGGCTAGAGTATAGACTCAAGGACGAGTTTCCACATAATGCACCATGTAAAATAAATATACAACCTGCATTGCTTCTTGATCTGTTCTTTCTCAATTGGATTCACTGTTTCTTTTTTAGTGATAAAGATACAGTGAATCCAACTGAAATACAGTTAAATTGATAAGATAAAACTGAATCTTCAACTTCAATCAATTTATCCTCGAATAGACTGACTTAATGAAATAACATTTCTCACGTGAGAAACACTAAACTAGCTTGTGCTAAAATAGCTGCTAGAAACAGTTTAAATGTATTTTTAGTGCTCATCAATTATTTCTTGCTTACAAGAAACTGACCCCATTTTTTGCTAGAAAGAGGAACCTATTGTTCACAGATGGGTTGAAAAATACACTTGACCTATTAAAGCACACCATCTTTCCTTCCAAACATGTGGTAGTTGATTTGTTACTTCAAGTTAGTGTCCTGGTTTCATGCAGTGCATCTTCCAAGAGAGGAGATAGAAAATCTACAATGGTATCTTGTGGACGTACTACTCATACCTCATCTTCCAAATGTGATGGTTCGTGTAACTTTAGAAGAGAAACATTTACCATGTCATGCATGCCACGAGGAATTCTAAGATCCAAGTGGAAACATATCATCCAACACACTTGTGATGTTGTCCTTCCTTGAATCTACATATGTCCAGTTGCAAGCATAAAGTCTCTCCTAATATGAATGTATGTGGGATGGTGTTGATCATGTGTAGTGCTTTATAGTATGTTGTTTTTTCATTATACTTAGGGAATCTCTCATGTCAATCTAAATTCAATAGCAAAAAATATCATTTTCTTGAAGATACATATATATATATATATATATATATATATTCTCTATGGTGCCAAGTTAATATCAGATTGATTTGTAGGTCTTTGTCAAGTTGCGTATCAAGTTCGGATCTCCATCCAAAACAAGTTACTTGCCAAATTGAGTTTTCTGACTGTTACCGCAAAATCTAGCAAGCCTAGTGCAAATCCTCACTAAGCAACCAAGGTCTTATGGCAACAAGAGATCAGCCACCACTGTCACCTCAGTGGCTTCTCTCCAGCTATTTGGTGGTAAATATTATCCCCACAGGCAAGCTTTCCTACAAAAGATCACCAAAAAGATATTCAACAAAGGGGGGCTTAATGGTGATTCAAGGTCTAATAATTGAAGTGTTGAAAATAGTAGTGAGAAAGTGATTCCTTGATTTGTGCCTTAATTCAAGGAGTCAAATTTGAGTTTCTTCTTTGTCATACTCAATTTCCTAAAAATTAGGAGATTCCCTATAAATTAGGACAAGTTCCTATAATATAAGAATCAGTCCCTAAAAATTAGGACAAGTTAGGATGCAGTTAACTGATGTGTTGAAATTGAAGGTTGAGTTCTTGATTTTCCTGTAGCAACCCAAAAACTCGCACGTGTGGCAGAGGAGACAGAATTTCGGCTTCTTCTTGCTTGACAAGTGTCTCCTTCTTCACCAGGGTTTTCTCTTTCTTCTCTAGGTATTTCGCACTTATTTTCTTCTCTTGCAACTGCAAATCAAACTTGTTTGTGTGTGTCTCAAATGAGGTCGAGTAGCTGCCAATATATAGTAGTTTTATGCTCTTGTTGAGACCAACTTGTCCTTAAGGAGGCCGACTTGTCTTCTTTGAGGTTGACTTGGTGGAGGAGACCTATTTGACTCAATTTACATCAAAATAATTTTCTTTCTTGATATACAAAGCCCAAGAAGGGTCTATCAAATGATGACAAGGACTAGGACTCAAGACAAAAACCCTAGAAGCCTACAATGGAGGCTTTTGACCTAGAAATAAAATAATAAGAGCATGAAACCCATGCTTAATAAATAATTTTCTTTCATAATAAAATTTATTTTTCTTTCTTTTGACAAATACATTACATCATGACTCAAATACAATTATGAAGACCGACACTAGTTACATTCTTCAACACTTTCTCTTAACTAGGTAGGTATTCATAATCAAATATATATACAGGTACAAGGATGAACTCAAAGTGATCTGTTCTCTGAAGAGTCATAGCATAGGCAGTGCTAAAGATTTGATACTAGACCAAGATATCTAACCGGTTGAGACTATTACCGCTCAAACTAGCAGAGGACCTAGGAGGAGATCATATAGAGAAACTACTAGGCCAAGGGGCAACAATGGAGTGATAGCCTACTGTCACCTCAACTAAGGCTCCCTGCTCTTTACGGACTTTCATCGATGGGAGGAGACCCGGTATGAGGAATAATGGGAATGAATAGGTCAATGAAAGGATGAAGGGTGATTCCCAAGGCCCATTCACAGGAGAGACTCAATAATATGGTTTTCTTGCTTGGAAAGCAAGGTGATATGCTCTCTAGGAAAGGTTAGGAGGATTCTTGAGGCTAGGGTTTGGGAGTATATCTTGTCAGGAGGTTTCCTAGACCCGAGAATTCTTGTCGAGAATTGGCCTTCATATGATCTTTGTGGAATTAGAGTTACAGGGTTGCGGGACCACACAAGACCAAGTGGACACAGAATTACGTCAAAGATGTGGAGTTGATCAGCCAAAGAGGGCATTGACCTAATTATGGAAGAGAAGACGACCAAAGGACAAATCTTCTTTTGAGAACTTAATGCAATAATCCAAATGAGGACACCAGCCAAGGGAAACCTAGGGCAAGAAATGATCATTGAGCTAGGGCATGTTATATTTCAAGATCCCACCGTCGAAATTTCTTAAAATTTGGAGGGCTTCTAGAGAAAACCCTACCACAGTTATGGACAAGAGATCAAACGTTTTTTATGGCTACAATGGGAGAAAAGTTATGCCCTAGTTGATCAATGGAGGTTAGGCCTAGAAAGAGAAGGAGAGGTGAGAAAAATATAGGTGATCACCTATAGAAGGATTAGTGCCTTATTCTTTGGGAGAGATGGAGTCAAAGAGAACTTGGTGTTTGGAAAAGATTTACCCAATCAAGGAAGTCTTCAAGCAACTTTGCATGGCATTAGGGCATGAGAGCAGCTACTTCAGGTCTTTATACTTCGATATGCAATAATTGATCACTTATCAAGATATATTTAACAACAATAATCTCTAGGAACATTCACCCATTCATACATGGCCCATGTAATGATGCAACGCTATAAAAGAACAAAATTTCTACAATTTTGCATAGAAATGCAGCAAATTTCAGACTTGTATAGCGAAAATCCCAGCAATATTTCATGTGGCAAAGTAAATACAAGAATAAACATGAAAATGATCACTTACATGTACAAATGAGTATATCCAATCATCAAATTATGCCAATAATGAAACTCCAAAACAAGAGAAATAGATCCAAACATCAAAATTCATCCATGCAATCCAAACTCATCCTCCAAAATGGAATGTGAAATTCTCAAGTAGCTACTAAACCCAATCCAAGTGATGATGAGAGAATGAATTACCTCACATCTATTTATACAATCTTTAATGAGTTTGATTTGCCTAATTTGGCCCAATTGAGCCTCAAATAATAGAATAATGTGCAATAATAGCATCCATTGGTGACAAGCGCACCAAGATAGCTCAATAACATAAGAATAAGACTCTCAAGAGGGTAGAATGATCAATAAAATGAGTCCTTGGACCTTTGAGGAGGCCTAATGAAGTCCAGAGTGTGCCATGATGTGAGAATGGACCTCAAACATAGTGGACAAGGAGTTGGCCCCTTGTTTTCCAAGCAACTTAGTGCGGTGCTCCCAAGTGGATGTGGGGGCACAAGGACATCCTCATGGGCCTCCAAGTGAATCGAAAATGCATGTAAACCATCTGTAGGGGCCAGGATGATGACATAAGCCCTCCCTTTGTCTCCTACAGTTAGACACATCCTCATCTGGACCCTGGAACATTTTCCACGTGTATGGAGCAAGTGTGGAGCATGCTAGGCATAGTGAACTAGGTGCATCATCCTCATCCAAAAGGTGGAACACAAGCAATCAATGAGTGGTGTTGGGGATCCATGAAGTACTCTTTGTTATGGTGGAGGCCCATGGCTCTCAACGCTCACCCTACAAGTGTTAATGTGGCCCTCTAGAGGGCTAGGGCCTTGTATAGGGAGACCAAGCCTCAAATGGAGACCCACCTACAATCCTACATAAGATCCAATGCGTCCCCTTGCCCTCGATTATAACAAATCATTAAAGTAATCAAGTAAAAGAGCTTACAAGTGTGATGGAATCAATGGGCACTTCATGGTGGCATGCCCTTCCATAGTGGGCTTTGGCATGTACAAGTGTCTCCAAGCTCAATAAGGGGGTTGATCAAGGACCTTATTCGGTGGTTTCAACCTTCAAAGGGGTTGACATGTCCATGGTACATCCATCAAGTGGTAGGTGGCAAATGATATAGTGATGGAACAGAGTTGGGATCCTAAGAATGCTCCAAGCCACATGCCATGGTACAAGGGTAGTTATAATAAGGGAAGCCCACACCTAGGTATATGAGTGTACGAGGGAGCAAATTGTGGTTCATGAGTTGTCTTTCCACCATTCTTCATATTCTTTTTGCCTTCAATTGATTCTTCTTCATAATTGTTTGGGGCTCCAGTGGATGAGAGCATGATGTGTAGGATATAGTAGTAGGTACCCCCCTTAAAGGTGGGGCATTTTATTTCCCACCAGGGGTTGGGACAATCATGGGTTCCTTTCTGTCGAGGGGGCTCATCTAGGGCCCATAGGAACCAGGGTGATGGCCATAGATAAGGAGGTAGAGCTCATGTTCGACTTTTGCCCACATGCTAAATTTGTATGTCCCAACCATCTTTTGCATTTTGTTGTACATTTCCTATTGAGAGTGGCCAAATTATTCTTTTTCTTTTCTTTTTAGCTGCATCAACCCCTGGGGCATCGTTCCAAGCCCGACCCAAGGTTTGCATAAGGGTTGGGGGAGGCTAACCCTATGTGGACCTAGATGGGTAAAGAGATGAATGGGGCTAAAATGAGTGGAAGGGGGTTGATATATATGGTGTCGGGAAGCGGGACCACGCAACCAAAATTGGGATTCCCATGTAGTGCCAACCCTAAAGTTAATGACCAATAAAGGAGATCCCACGAGACTAGGATGCAAGGCTTACCACGAAATCAGGCAGTGGAGACAAGAGTACAGACCTAGCCCACCCTCTCTGTCGAATCCCCCCACCAATCCATGCCCAAAAGTGCCCATAACAAGTAAGGAAAATTACTCAACTAAACCAATGAAAAGCCATACATTCAAGGCTGGGAGGCCCATCTTCAAACATGCCATCATAACAGATGGACGAGGCACCACATGGTTGGCTCAGGTGGAGGAGATGATGGCACATCTAGCTATCTGGCCGCCAGGGGTTGCTGGCTGTTGGCTGAGGACCATCTAGGAGAATTTTTTTCTCCTATGCATACTACCCACAGGTGGTGGGTAACAGGGACTAAGGTGTATTCCAAGCTTTAACCACTATAGGTACCATGAGGTTTCAACTCTAACACCAACTGAGGGATCCAGGTATCATATCCAAGGTCGGAGCTCCACAAGACCAATGATACCCTCCTTACTTCAGGATCTAGACATCATCACAAGACACTCCAAGATGCTTCATCTCTCGCTATCAACTAAAAAACATATATCCACTAGTCCAAGCATGCTTCAAAAATGTTCAACCTTCTTCTGGAGAGATTTTCCTGTACAATCACAAACCCAATTAGTAATAAGCTTTCAATATATATGTGTGTGTGTGTGTGTGTGTTAGCATAAACCTTTGGGATTTTCAATCATTCTGATGTTGCTCATCACAATATCTAAACTTGTCTTCGTAGAAGCTTCTATCTTCAATTTCTTCAGCAACACCAACCTCATCCTCGGCACTTTAACATATACAAATTTTGTTTGCAATTTTATCAATTAAGAATAATCAACATTAGTGCTTTAGCTATTCTCTGATCTTATTTTTCCTCATCGCTATTCTTCATATTTCCAAGATCATGTCCTCTTTCTCAACTGTGGAGGATATACACTTTCCTTCATCAAGCTCCCTCTCAACTTAGGAAGATCAACAATTATACAGGGTCTTTTATTTGTATCATCGTATCATTGGAGAAACTTCAACTTTTCAAACCTTCATTTCTTAAGAAACATCATTCTTTTTATGGCAACAAGATCGTCTCTTTATCTTTAATATCATCATCATTCTTACAGCTTCCTCTTTTTACTATGCTCAACATCATCATCAAATCATCAACAACATCTTGAAGACCATATACCTTCAATTCTTCAACAACAAGGTTAAACAAGTACATATATAAGAGCATAAAGTCAAGTATATCAAAATAGGGTTAGTATGTTATCACAATGGGAGCATCCAAAAACTTTGAACAAGAAAAACAAACTTTAGATAGGCAAAACCTAAACCTAGTTAGGTATATAATAAATAAGGGTTACATCCCCTAGACTTCTTGCAACAACTTTGGCTAGGATTTTGTCACAAACCCTAGATTTCATTATCAAAACTAAATCATATGGCTTTATTGTAAACCCTAGATACATAAACCTTTAATGTTAGATTTACAGTAACTTGACCAAACAAGGGTTTCAAGCATATAGAGGCACATGCATCTAGGGTTTCATTCCTAGGATTTTATATTAACTATTACAAACAAAGATTTTGTTCATAAGCCCTAATTCATCAATAGAGAAGGATTTAATCATAGGATCGAGATTTTTATTAACAAACCCCAAGTATACTTAGGGTTTCATTGTTAACATAAATTTATCCTAAGCATCAAAAGACTAGGGTTTTACAGTGAACCCTTAAGGTTAGGGTTTCACCAAAATGAACAATTGGTAAGAGATAGTATGACAAGGGTAGATTCAATCTAGCGATCAATTACCCTAACAAGAATCTTTACGATTCAAAACCCTAGACATAAGAGAGTTAGTAATATAAAGCAAATTTTAAATGAAGAATAATCATACCTTCCTATAAGAAGAAGATATGCAACAAATCGAACATACCTTGAGTTGCTCTTTAACAAACCTTGTAGAGTAAACTTATTTAAGACCTTTCTTTTGATGTCTCCCTCTAAGTCTAGCCATAATCCTTATGTATTTTTGCAACCTTCCCTACCACGGAAAATATAAAGAACGAATTATGTATGCAATACAGACAAAGTTGGATGTATAAAGGAACTCAATCATGAAAGAGAAAATAGGATACTTATTTTTTGTAAAATGGTGGAGGTTCCCTCTTAATCTTTCATCAATTCAATCCTTTTGAGGGATGCCTATATTTTATCAAAACAATTCAAGAATTTCTAACACAACATATTAGGTCTATAAACTCTAGAAATCAAAAAGAAAACTTTCAAAAACAATAATCTATGATATAAGTAGGAGAATATGCAAGAGACTTAATAATATAAGTCTTTGACTTCGGATTCTTCAGTTTTGCTCTTCTTAGGTGGAGCACATTTGCAATTGTAGCGTGTTCTCTCTCTCTCTCTCTTATTACTCTTAGGATTTTCAAGACATTGATTCTTGTGGTGTCCCATCTTATGACAATGAAAGGATTCTATTTTGGATAGGTCAATCTTCTTCTTTGGTCCTTTAAACTTCTTTTTTTCTCCCTTTTTCTTGTAGTGAACAGAATATGCATTGGATGTGATGTTCTCTTCATCTTCCTTCTTATTATGTGTTAATGAGATGCAAGCTCCTTCTTGACTGCATGCATTCCACATTTCTTCAAAGGATGGAGTTTCTTTCCAACTACTAACACCTAATGCAAAGGCACTCCATGGTATTGTTAGGCCTAGTAGTGCAGCAATCACAAACTCTTTATCTGATATAACTTCATCAATAGCTTAGAGCTCATCTCTTATTCGAGAGATCCTTACAAAATCAAAAGACACAGTGTCATCTTTTGTCATCTTTAATGTACTTAGTTCATTCTTGAGACTAGTTATTTGTCCAATGTTCTTGATAGTGAATAGTGTGGAGAGAGCCTCATACATCCCTTTTGCAGTATCTATATTGGATATGTAGGGGATTAAGTTATCCTTAACTCCATCTACAATTAGATTCATGGTTGGGATATTTGTCTCCTTGTATTTTTCCTTACCTGCATCATTTGTGGGTTCCTTAACCTTTCCAAGTACAAAATCCAATACTTTGTGCTTTGTGAGGATAAGATCTATCCTTTTCTTCCATGCTCTATAGTTGGTGGCTCCTTCTAGTTCATTTTCTAACTTCATTTATGTGGCCATAGATTTAAGCCTTCCTTGCTCGATATAGACCTTCTTCTTCAAGTCTTCTTAAGTCGAGCCTTTGTAAAATGATAATTCCCTTCTCCTTGTGATCTTGTTTTGAAACCTTTTCTAGATCCTTACTTCTTAGATCCCTTCTTCAATAGATCTTTGAGCTGCCAATTTTCTTCTTATCCTTCACCTTAACTCTGATACCATGTTAGAAAATCAGAAAGGCAGAAAGATTTTCTTATGTTGACAATTACTTGTGATATTCTTGTATTCTTATTAAATTTATTTATGTTCTTTTATCTTCTTCTCATCGAGCAATCATCAAATCAAAAGCATGAACATCAATGACACCAGATATAGGCATTCAACCAGGGCTAAAACCCTTACGTAGGGGAAAACCCAGTCAAACTCTTCCACTAATAGATTCAAATTAAATTGAGACAATCCAAGACCTTAGAGCAGACCAAAGACCTTCCTCTCTCCACCAAGTCAGCCTTCCAAATTGATTAATCCAACTTTAGAAGTCACTTCTAGTCAAACAGCTTCAACCCAGCTACAACTCAGAATTTCGGCCCTCCAGCTTCCAAAATTTCGGCGCTATAGTAGATCTGTGATTTTGGCCCTCCTACAGCAACCCAAAAACTCGCACGTGTGACAGAGGAGAGAATTTCGGCTTCTTCTTCCTTGACAAGTGTCTCCTACTTCGCTAGGGTTTTCTCTTTGTTCTCTAAGTATTTCGCACTTATTTTCTTCTCTTGCAACTGCAGATCGAACTTGTTTGTGTGTGTCTCAAACGAGGTTGAGTAGCTTCAAATATATAGTAGTTTGATGCTTTTGTTGAGGCCGACTTGTCCTTAATGAGGCTGACTTGTCTTCTTTGAGGCCGACCTAGTGGAGGAGACCTATTTGACTCAATTTACATCAAAATGATTTTATTTCTTGATATACAAAGCCGAAGAAGGGTCTATTAAATAATGACAAGGACTAGGACACAAGACACAAACCCCGGAATCTTACAATGGAGCCTTTTGACCTAGAAATAAAATAAAAAGAGCATGAAACCCATGCTTAATAATTAATTTTCTTTCAGAATAAAATTTAATTTTTTTTATTTTGACAAATACATTACATCATGACTCAAATAAAATTATGAAAACCGATACTAGTTACATTCTTCAACACCTCCCTAGAGCCTCAGAGACATTGCCAGAGCAAATATCTCTTACCAACAAGCAAATCAAATCACCTAGACATCAACGGCAAGTTATATTGGTAAGGAAACAAGATAGGAGACAATCTAAACCATCCTATAATACTTCTTCAGGGCATCATCCTATCTTGATATTTCTTCATTTGGCTTCAGATGTTATGAGAAGTAGATCTTGTGGATCATGGCCCAATCCTTAAATCCTTTCCCTTTGCACATCTCCCTCCCATTGTTGCAGCCTGCACTTGGATCCGAGGATTTTTTCGTGTTTTCTGATGTTTTCTCGTGTTTTTGCATATAGACTTCATGTTTCTACTTTATTTCTTGTTCTTTAGATAAGATACTTCTTAGTACCCCTGCTCTGCATTGACATTATTATACTTGAAAATCCCATTGACCTACTTTTGTGGTCATTTGTTGGGAATTAATATAATTATCTTATCTATAATATCTATCGAACTACTTCGATAAGACTGTGCAAAAGTCCCTATACATGTACATAGGGACACAATGTCAAATGTACATGCACACATAAACAAAGAAAGAATCAGGTGTGTGTAAACTTGTTGGGTTTTTTTTTAATTATACATGACAAAGAAGTCAAAAAAAATCCCTTCAAAATGGGTGCAACTCGTATAAGATTTCAATGTGTACACATATAAAATGTGCACAAACAAACAATGGAATTTGGAGTGTGCAAACTTATTAGAAAATGATCTTTATAATGACTAACAAATCAAAAAAAAAAAATTAGCCCCAAGGGTTAGCTTGATTCGTAGATGCTCATGTGCAAAAGTTCACAAAGGTCTTAGGATCAAGATTCAAATCTGAATAAGTCCCTCGAGATTACTAGTCACTGCTTAACTAGCAGTTACCACCATCCTCAATCCAAAAAACCGAGGAAGAGTAGGGCAATTGATCTGAACTTAAACAGGAACACAACAACTTATAGATATAATCATAAACACAGAGATGCAGCAGAAAAACACTTCATTTCATTAATAGAAAAATATTGAACTATGCTTAGAAACATAATGGAAATAAGACAACTCGGGCGATGGTAGCTTATCTCTAAGAAGAGATGTGGCGGCTACATGCCTCTGAACTGTGTTACAATGAGGCTCAAGGGCTTATTTATTATTTGAAAACATGAGAAAACCCTAAACAACCAAAATCCTAACCCCAGGAGATGTAATACCAAGAGTTTGGGGCCCCGTTGGGGTTAGTTGGGCAGCCAACTTCCCGATGTCGTAACTTGGTCATATTATCTTCGTTTGGCGCATACGATACCTTGTGGGAAAGGTCTCGCCGAGTAATACAAGTTTCGCCGCAAGCCCCTGCCTACAACTAAGGGTTTGCGGCGGACCCCAAAAAGTCGTCGTTTAGGAGGTCAAAACTGCTCTGAAAGTTCAAGAACCGAAAAACTGCTAAAAATAGTAAATGTTGAAATGAACAAGGAAACAGATGAAACTGACTAGGGGTTCTAGGTGGAATAGGCAGGTGGCCATACCTCCCCCCTTAGGAAGCAATGGTCCCCATTGCGTGCAGAGCCTCCATGAGGGGAGGAAATTTTTGTTGAACCTAGTTCCTAGTGAATCACTTGCCCTGGAGAAGGAGTTGGCCTGCTTTGACAACTCGATATAATTGTATCCTATGTTGGCAAGTGTTCTTGATCTGTGTCCATGATCTCATCAGCTGTGGCTTGTTCCATGCAGTCCGGGTTGAGCTTTGTTGGTGTGAGTTGTTCTGCAATGTCAGATGTGTCGAACAATGGTGTAAAGTATGGCCGAAGGCGATCTACATTAAACAATGGGTGCAAATCAAGGAACGGTGGGATGTTGAGCTCAAAGGCCTTGTCACCAATGGCCTTGGTGATGGTGTATGGCCCATATCAGAGAGGGTGAAGCTTGCGGTGGGGTCCAACAAAGCGTTCCTTCGGCAAATGTAGCCAAACTTCGTCGCCCGCTTGGAACTTGTGCGGCACTAAATGTTGATCATGGCGCTCCTTGTACTTAGCATTGGCTCTGTCCAATGTATCATGGACATGTTGGCAAATGTGTTGAATGCGCTCAATGAAGTTGTTAGCCCTTTCAACTTCGGACTGAACATGAGCCGAATCTAATTGAGTGGTTGCAAATGGTATGGCCACATCAATGGGGCATACTGGCTGAAATCCCAGCGCTACCTGAAAGGGGATATGGCCTGTTGAGCTGTGGAGAGCTCTTTTGTAGTTGTGTTGGACATAGGGGAGACTTTCATCCCACGTGCGTGGGTGCTTCGAGTTGTACATGCGCTGAATGTGTACGATCATCCTGTTGAAAACCTCTATTTGGCCATCAGTTTGGGGATGGAAAGTTGTGGACTTAATAAGTTTTGTAGCCAACATCGACCAGAGACTTGACCAAAATGCACTCAGGAATCTGTTGTCCCTATCTAAGACAATGGATTGTGGGATCCCAAAGTGTACCCACACTCGCTCAAAGAAGAGCTTAGCACTGGCCTCTGTTGTGATACTCTTCCTGCAGGCTGCCATGATGGCGATCTTAGAGAATCTATCGACGACCACGAAAACGCAATCGTTATTGTGCTTAGTAGAAGGAAGGCCCGACATGTAATCCATGGAGACAAATTCCCAAGGTCGACTAGGAGTAGGTAGAGGAGTATACAGGCCTTGCTTCTTGATGGTTGGTTTGGCAATGGCGCAGGCGATGCAAGATCCAATGTACTTCCCAACATCCTGACGAAGTTTCAGCCAATAAAAATACGTCTGCAATACCGCCACTATTTTCTCTACTCTGAAATGTCCAACGACCCGACTATAGTGCGCCTCCCAAATCATCTTGGCACGCTCACTTGAAGTAACACAGATGTGTCCTGGGTGGCATAACAGTGCATCCTGAAGGTGAAAATTTGGAACTTGCTTCCCTTCTAGGAGTGTCTGGTATATGCTGTCGAATTCTGGATCGCTCTTGTAAAGATGCGGCCACCACAATGTCTCGCGCCCACAGGAGTCGAGCACAGTGATCAGCGCCATGACTGGTGGTCAGCTGAGGCAATCAGCGACGTTATTGGTGTTGCCCTTTTTATACTTAATGTTCAAATGGAACTATTGTAGATAGGTGGACCATTTCTGATGGCGATCGTTCTGCAACTTCCCTTGTGTTTGTATGAACTGTAGAGGTCGGTGGTCTGTGTGGATGACCATTTCCTTCCCCAGAATGTAATGCTTCCATTGACGACAGGCCTACACAATGGAATACATTTATTTGTCATAAGTGGTGTACTTTCGAATTGTGTCTGAAAGTGTCTCACTGTGGTAAGCCATTGGATGCCCATGCTGAGTAAGAACCACACCAATAGCATAGTCGAAGGCATCTGTCTCAATCTCAAATGGTTGTTGCAAGTCTGCTAATGTGAGCACTGGTGCAGAACAGAGGCGATTCTTCAACTCGAAGAACACTTTTTGTTGGGTTTCCGACCAAAAAAACTTTGAATTCGCTCTACCCTTGGTGATTTGACTTAAAGGCCAAGTGATATGAGAGAAACCCAACACGAACCTACGGTAGAAATTGGCAAAACCCAAAAAGCTGCAGAGCTCTGTTAGAGTGGTTGGGGCTGGCTAATCCTAAATGACTTGTATCTTGGATGGGTCCACATGTACACCCTGCTCATCAATGATGTATCTCAGATATTGAACCTAGGTCAGGCCAAAGGTGCATTTCTCCAAGTTAGCACACAGCTTGTGTTGTCGCAGTGTTTGAAGGACCTGTCAAATATGGTGGAGGTGCTCTTCCCAACTCTTACTGAAGATCAAGATGTCATCTAAATACACGACCACGAATGCATTGGTGAAGGGTCGCAAAATGTCATCCATCAGTCTCATGAAGGTTATAGGGGCATTCGTCAATCTGAACGACATGACCAACCATTCGAAAAAGCCCTCCTTGGATTTGAAGGCAATCTTCCACACATCGGAGGGTTCGATAAGCACCTGGTGATAACCTGACTTCAAGTCAATCTTGCTGAAATATTTGGGCCCTTTGAGCTGGTCCGGAAGGTCATCAATCTACGAGATTAGGTACCTATTCTGGACAGTGAGCTTGTTCAGCACGCGATAGTCAATACAGAGCCTCTAGGTCCCATCCTTCTTCTCTACCAATACAATCGAGCTCCCACAAGGTGATGAGCCTGGCCTGATGTACCCTTTTTGCAATAGTTCATGAATCTGCCTCTTGATCTCATCGTTCTCTAGAATAGAGCGTCAATAGATCGGTCCATTGGACAGCAGCGAGGTCAGGGTCAAATAGATGGAGTGCTTGACCTGACAGTGCAGAGGTACCCCTGTGGGTGAGGCAAAAATATCCTTGTACTCCTCCACGACCTTATCCATCTGTTGTTGCCATGCAGAGGAGCCCTGCCTGGAAGCCGTGGCCACAACCTTCTTCTTGCCCTGGGGGCGAATCATAAGGAAAACAAATTTCCTGGTCTGGGAAATGATTTTACTGCATTGCTTTGCAATGATCAAAGAGATGGCGGTAAGCAGGGCTACCTTCGGTATCTTGTACAACTTATTAGCCAAAGTAATAATCACAGAGCGAGGTCTGGACTCATATATAGCGTGTCGCTTCCACAAGTATGGTTGTCCTAATAATACATCACAAACTTCAAGAGGAGCAACGTCACACAGTACCTCATCTGTGAAGGG